>OV788321.1:11456396-11528461 GCA_928718305.1 Tetramorium bicarinatum
AAATGGAATGCGTAATTTGAATACATATGCAGTACGGCAATATGTAGGAGAATATTTTTCTAGAAAAATTAAACGAGATGCAGTCGAGTTTCTTACAATCCTGTGCACTAAATATGGGTGAGACATTTGATAGAGCATGAAATAACTTCTATTAGTCGATGCAAATCTTGTAATTATACAAAAACAACGACTTATAATAATTTAGTTATTTCAATATCTATTAATAATTTGAAAAAAAAAGTTATAATTTTAACGATTTATTAAATGTTACATTTTCGCATTGGTGTCATTCAGATAATGGGTCATGTGAACATTGTACAGGAAATGATATATTGTTTAAGAATGAATTAACATTGGCAAAAGATATAGTTATTATTCGTTTAGAATTATTTTCATCAGAAGATAATAAAATTGTGAAAGCAGTACGTAAATTTAATATATCTACTATTCCAACAACTAAAATATTAATAGCTGGACAATCCTATAAAGCAATGAATGCTATATTTCATAATGGTTCATGTATTGAGAAAGGTCATTATACAAGTATATGTAGAGAAGGAATGTCTAATACTTGGCATGAAGTTGATGATGAACAAATTAAAAGAAGACAATGGCCTAGAGGTGCTAAAGATCTTTATATACTATTCTTACAAAAAATTGGTGCTAAATAAATATATTAAGTTTATTGTAATGAAAGACGATAGAAGTGATGGTGGACTTTTTCTTGTGGAATATAAAAACATTAACTAAGATCTCGTGCAATCGAGGTATTACACAAAAATTTTGATAGTCCGACGCTTGCAGTTGGTAATTCCACACCTCGTGGATGAATGGATTATCAGCAAGATGTATTCTCTAATACCAGAACAGTTTTTAGAATACCTTCAATGTTTACGCAAAAGTGTAGAAAGGGTTTTGAAAAGGAAGAAGATGATCAGGTAGTTACACGTCCAGTGTGCAAAGTGGAAGTGCTTAAAATAATATAAATATGCTATTGAATAATTTTTTAAAAAAGGAGAATATAAAAGATAAACCTAAAAAGTAAGCATTACCTTATATTGTTCTTTAAAGTTTTAAAAGAAAATTATTGAAATATATCTGAAATATCTTAATATTTTTTTAAATCCTTCTTTTAAATACTTGCTTATTCAATCTTTAGTACTGAACGCAAATCAAATCAAAACGGATGATACATGCAATGGAAGAAGTTGCTCGATTAAGAAAAAAGATCAAGACGCCTGTTCTTATCCACTCCTAAATACAATTTCCAAAATAGTTCGCGTATGATATATATATTAGTTGTTTAAATTTATATGAAAAGATTAAAGTCATAAGTGGCGTAAGTTAATCTTTTGAAATATTAATTTGTGTACATAAATACAATCATTTCCAATATTATAGTCTATGTATATATTTGTAAATTAATATTTTAAAAAATTAGACTTGCAACATCATGACTTTCATCCCTTCATATATTATAAAAAAATAAGATATTTGATACTACAAAAGGTGTGATATCATAACAAAATTACCTTTTTAAAAAAAGGTAAAAAAGCGTCAAGTATACGCCCGCAATAAAAAGTAATGATATATCATCAAATTGCGCCAACTATAGAAATGTTTGTATATTTATCAAATGGAAAGGCTATTATTTCATTATTAGTATCTTTAATAGTATCTTTAATAGTAAAATACTATGCAATGACTAATATGATTCTATAAGTAAGTAAAAGTTTGGAACTTATTGTTTAATATATCAGCATTTATAGATATAATAAAAAAATATGTTAAATATTAATTTAAAGAAAATATTGAACATTCTATATTTAATTAAAAGTGATTAGATGTTGTAAGATATGTTTATAAAATTCTTGAAGATTGAAATCAATCAGTATTTTAATTGAATATTTTATTACAAACAAATATTTTTAACACAGACACAAACATATATATGTGTATATATACATATACATACAAATATTTTATTCCAAATACTTGACGCTGCTAAACCGAAAAAATATGTTAAAATAAATAAATAAATACGTTAATTGCTTTAATCCCTTTTTTCTAATACGTTTGTGTGTGTGTGTGTACGTGTGCGTGTGCGTGTTGCGTGTGCGTGTGCGTGTGCGTGTGTGTGTGTGTGCGCGCGCGTGCGTGCGCGTGTGTGCGCGCGTGTGCGTGTGGGTGTGTGTGTTCCAACGAGTTTAATTATGTAATATAATTTAGATTGCAAAGACATCATTGTAGTTTTTATAAACATTTAAGGATATAATTTATTATAAGGATTTGTAACTAAGGCAATTAACATTCGGTTTAGCAGCGCCAAGTATTTTGAATAAAATATTTGTATGTATATGTATATATACATATATATATATATATATGTTTGTGTCTGTGTTAAAAGTATTTGTTTGTAATAAAATATCCAATAAAATCTTTTATTCAATTAAAATACTGATTGATTTCAATCTTTAAGAATTTTATAAACATATCTTACAACATCTAATCACTTTTAATTAAATATAGAATGTTCAATATTTTCTTTAAATTAATATTTAACATATTTTTTTATTATATCTATAAATGCTGATATATTAAACAATAAGTTCCAAACTTTTACTTACTTATAGAATCATATTAGTCATTGCATAGTATTTTACTATTAAAGATACTATTAAAGATACTAATAATGAAATAATAGCCTTTCCATTTGATAAATATACAAACATTTCTATAGTTGGCGCAATTTGATGATATATCATTACTTTTTATTGCGGGCGTATACTTGACGCTTTTTTACCTTTTTTTAAAAAGGTAATTTTTTTTATGTTTAGTTTACGTTAATTATAAAAATTAATCTTCATACATTTCAAACCACTTAGTTTTCTAGTCTTCCAAAACAGAACTTAATATTTAAGTACATAGATGCAAATAGATAACCAATAGGTGTTCTTATGATTGTACATCATTCCTGATACTAAAAGGAATGATTATTAATAAATAAAATAATTCTGATCATTGGTAATAAAGAAAAATTATTTTATACAAAGTTGTTACTCATAATTAATCTAATTGAATACAAACTATAACGAAAATTTATTTTAGAAACAGAATGTTAAATCTGATAGTCGTGAATTTTCATCAAACTCTAAAGCCTGTATCAGACTACAGATTGAGATTGAATTGAAATTTGATTAATCAAAGCAATCTTATACTGGTTTTCTTTCTCCTGATTGGTTATATTTCAATTCAATCTCAATATCAATGTAAAAAAATAATATTACAAGTATATAGAAAATTTTACATAATAACAAGTATCCTAATTAATATTTTCATTAGGGTATTGCATAATTCTTTCTCTTTTTGTTAGGTCTTCTTCTTTCAAAATATTATTGACTTCAAGTGGTTGCAGCTCCTCATCTGCATTATCAGGAATTACTAATGGATATTCAAATGTGTCTTCTCGCTTTAAGCAAATATTATGTAAAATACAGCAGCATAATATATAAGAAGGTATTAAGTCTATTCTTCGCATATCGAACTTATCCAATAAACATCTCCAACGTATCTTCAATAGTCCAATAGAACGCTCCACCATCATTCTCGTTAAAGACAATATTTTATTAAAATACACTTGTTCTACTGTCAAGTGTCCATTATCCCGATAGGGCACCATCGTATGTTTTTGTATGGTGTATGCTGAATCTCCTAATAAATGCATATTGTTAGGAAAATATTCTGCATTGCATCTTTGTTGGACACCGGAATATTTGAATACACGCATATCGTGCACTGAGCCTGGAAGACCAGCAAAACAATGAATAAACTCTAGTTTATCATTGCATATTACCTGCAGAACAATCGTATAAAATTATCTATAATTATTTGATATGTGTTACGTCCTGCGGACTCCACGATTTCTTCCATTCGGGAGAAACGTTATCTTTTAAGGAAAAGAACCGGCGCATGTCGACAGCGGGATTAAGCTACTCGAGCAGACACAGTATTTCCCTCAAAAGCAATAGAAGACGTGTGATCTTCAAATAATAAAAACCATGTATCAATGTCAAAGACGTTGTTACACTGTCAACAAGGGCAAGGTTGCGCAACGTAGATTAAAATGCGCCGTTGCGACACTGATATGCATCACGAGCGCAGTTATCTGGACGCTCGGGCACAGAACCTATTGACATTATTGCCCAAGCCCAGAAAACTCCGCTCTATTTCATTTATTGTCAATATTTGAAGAACACGACTCAGCCGACCATCGAAGAAAATTGAAAACACTCTTGAACAATTATCTCGACGCTCAGGCGTCGAATTTATTGCCCAAGCCTAGAAAACTCCGTTTTATTTCATCTTTTGACAATATTTGAAGAACATAATTCAGCCAAACATAGATAAAAAAACCGAAACAAATCGTCCGATGCCGAAACATCTAAACGGTTATCTAGACGCTCGAGCGCCGAATTTACTTATTGCCCAAGCCCAGAAAACTCCGCTCTATTCTATTGTCAATATTTAAGAACTATGACCTGACCGTCTTTCCCATCGATATTGGGAAAAACGAAAAGCGCTCCGCAAACACAAATCCGACACTCCCACCCTTCAATTTTCCTGTATATAAACCAACGATTTCGGGCTTAGACGCTCTTATTTCCTTTCCTTCAGCAACAGTCTCAGCAGTCTCGCTCCGCGATTTTTAATCGTTCTCGCTCAGTGCCAGTTAAATTCAGTGCCGTGAGCCAACGTGACGCTGTACATCACCTTCCAAGCTGACTCTGCAACCTTCGCCTTCGTTCGACGAAACCAGCACCAGTGAGTCTTCAATTCTATTTCTTTTTAAAAAATTCTATTTCGTTTCTGCCCGTCTCGCGTATATTGATTTCCCGGATCGGTTATCCGCGATTCTCACTACTTCCCTCGTCCTTCGCGACCGAGTCTCGAAATCTTGGTTCACTGGATAACCAGGTGGATCGAGGGCTCTAGATTCGAATCCACGACTCACTCTCCTCCTTCGCAACCGAGTCTCGAAATCTTGGTTCACTGGATAACCAGGTGGATCGAGGGCTCTTGATTCGAATCCGCGACTCACTCTCCTCCTTCGCGACCGAGTCTCGAAATCTTGGTTCACTGGATAACCAGGTGAATCGAGGGCTCTTGATTCGAATCCGCGACTCACTCTCCCCCTTCGCGACCAAGTCTCGAAATCTTGGATCACTAGATAACCAGATGGATCGAGGGCTCTTGATTCGAATCCGCGACTCCCAACCACTACTTCTCCGTTCCATCACCCCGATTACCGGTGCGCCTAAATAATAATTAACTCGATCGACTTCGGCCGTAGTGTCAGATCAATCAATCGGCGCGTCCCTGCCTCGCTCTACAAGCCGGACCGCCGCCAAACACAAGCGGAATCGCCAGAACCGCATCATTCGTCGGGCTGTTACCGACCTGTTGTCCGATCTCGTAAGGGAGGTCCAAGTAGCAGAACAGTGCTGCAATTTCGCCCAGCTAAGCCCGAACGCACCGCCGCGTACGCCGACACCTCCGCTGCCTGCTAGCGTACTGCCGCGTACGCCGACACCCCCGCTCCCCGCTCATACGCCAACACCGCCACCGCGTACACCTACACCGCCGCGCGCTCGCTCTCCGTCGCTTCCCCTCTCCCCTTCTTCAGTGATAACTCTTGTCTGGCCGGTCTCCCTACGCGCCCCCCTCCTCGTCGGTCGACTCTCCGGCGGAAAACAGTCCTCCTCGCTCTCTGTCCCCCTCCTCGTCGGTCGACTCTCTGGCGGAAAACAGTCCCCCTCGCTCTCCGTCTCCCTCCTTTTCAGACCTCTGCCCATCCCCCTCTTACTCACCCACACTGTCTCCTTCCCCAGACCCATATCCCCCACTCCCTCCGAAGGAAGCATCGAAACACTCGAGGAAATCTCGCTCGAGGCTCCCGTCTCCCCCTTTCACGATTCTCCACGCCCAGCATCCCCTGCAAATTCTACTTCCAGTGTGGAATTTCTGGAAACCGTCCCTCTCCCTCCTCCCAGGCCTCGTCGCCTGTCACTCGAAGAGTTCATAAACAGCATCCTATCCTTCAACCAATCCTCCAGGCCGATTCCCGACGACGCTATCAAAGTAACTCCCGATGGCATCGATCTCAATCAACTCCGCGATCGCATACAAGAATCTCAATCTCATGACGTAGTTTTCGTCTTTATCTCACTCGATACCCATCCTTATGTAGTCCCTGTCTCCCATTTTTATAATCTATTTCCCCCTTCCACGGCTTCTCTCCAAGAAATATCCTAATTCCTTCCACACGTGAGCGTTTTTACACACTTATAATTATGTATACATACACACATATACACAGATGAGATAACTTCATTGTACAGAGATGAGCAGTATTATGCGATTGTAAGAATAGTAGATTAGCTTTCAATTAAAATTATATACATGTATCGATAAATTTATAACCATCTATTTTTGTGATTTTATAATAAATGTAATTAAGTTAAAATTCCACATGTTATTAAATCTTAATCACCCTTAACTTCTTTCCGCTCCCGCTCGCTAAGAGTCGCACATGGTCCTATCCCCAAGTAAAAGAGATTAAATTCTCTGACTCGAAACAAGGACCTCGAACACATCGTTCCGATTTTGGCGTCATAGCGTCTGTTCTAGACGTTGATTCAAATTCGAAATCATCAAAGTGTGTTCGAGTCGCCCGCACAGCGGGTGATATTACAAAAATGTCCGTTGCGTCCTTCTATCCCCTCCATTCTCTCCCTCACGGGAAGCCTTTCCTTCGCTTCCCTTTATTCTCAAAATTTTTCCGGGATCTGGACGTAACATATGTAAAATATACATTTTCTGCAAATTAGTAGTTTACTTTATCGCACAACTAAAAATAAAATTAATTTATAACTATATATTCTATATAATTTATAACTATATATATTAATTTATAACTATATATATTCTAATAAACTATTAATTCCATAGATAATTTATTTTATATTTCTACTCATTTGTAGCTGTATTTAATGTACACCTTTCCGATTGATGTAAGATTGTGAATCTCTTTTTGGAGAAGGGATTTTAATATGTGTGCCATCTACAGCTCCAAGCACACTAGGAAATTTATATCTCCTTTCAATTCTATTTGAAGTATAAAATGCTTCTTGCTCTGTAGGCCATTGAATAAAATTACTTCTTAATTTACAAATAGCTTTTACTCCATGTTTCACTGCACGCCATGCCGTTGCTTTTCCTACGTCAAATTTTGTTACCACTGATCTATAAAGTCGCATAGTCGCAAATGAAAATACTTATTAATAAAAAAAAAACAGTAAATAAATCTATACCTGTAAGAATCAGGAGTTCCTAAAAAACCAATATTATCATTACTGAAACTCGTTACTGAAATCTTTACGGAACGCACCCTCAATCTTCGATTGCAGCGCAGCCATAGCTTTTTAATTCACCAAGAACTTGGTTAAACTAGTTACGGTCATTGGTTGCGAAAACTAATTTCTGGGTGACCAATCGGAATACAGTTTCTTGGTTACATCAACCAATTGCGTTGATTATAAGCATTAATAGTTCCTACCAAATTTGAATTGTCAAACTAATTAAGTGTACATGGTTACGGCAATCAAGTCAATGGTTGTAGTTACCAATATATATGTAACCAAAAAAAACTTGGTAAATTCAACCAAGCCTTTTTTCCGTGTATATCCAATGCTTCGCGTAGGACGATAATTCCGAGGGTTTCCGGTGTACGCGGGAGAATCCGCGAATTATATTAAATAAATGTTATAATTTTTATTGTAAAAATTCCCGTATCTCGTTACATTCATATGCCTCTAATATGCGAAACGTCTCCTCTCCCGAGAATCCATTCTCTCATCGAACCGCTGTCTCCGCGAGCTGATCGGTGTGTCGGGAATTCAAGCTTTCGATAATTGTTGAGTTTCGTGGTGTGAATGATCGCACCTGGCGCCCAATTTTGGTTCACAATTATAAATACCGGCCTTAACGCCCTTAGCGGGTAATCAGACGTTACGTTATCGTTAGCGTACTGATTCTGGCGTGCTCCGTCGATCCTTGGCGTGAGCGACGGCAAGCATCGTCGTAGTACTTACCAAATATATTAATAAACGGACAATTATGTATATTAATTTTTTATTTGTTTTAAATAAAAATGGCCAGTGCAAATAATAAGCGTGCATATAATAAGTGTGTGTGTTTAGGGCAAGATTATTCATAAAAATTAAATATAAAAAATAAATTATATATTTATTATATATTTATTATATATTTATCAACACAGAAGGGTATATAGGTCTACAAAAAAATGACAATAAAATGGAGATGATAACAATAAAAATTATTCGTCATCTTGTTCTGTGCTCTCTTTTTTATCTTGGTTTACCTACCGATCTAATAATTATGTAAAAATAATTATCTATCGTCACGATAAATCATTACAAAAATTTCATCATACGAGAAGTTATTCATACGGGACAAGTGTGAACATAGTTATGAATTTATTTTGACACTTATGATAATATCTCGCTTGAATTATTATTTTATAATCCGATATTAATTTTGCGAATGTATGTATAAATATATAATTTATTTTTTTATATTTAATTTTTATAAATATCTTGTCCTAAACACACACACTTATTATATGCACGCTTATTATTTGCACTGGCCATTTTTATTTAAAAATTTATTTAATAAAAAAATTAATATACATAATTGTTCGTTTATTAATATATTTGGTAAATACTTTTCTGTATAAATAATAAAAAAAAAAACAGTGTGAAAAAGTTATAAGAACAGTGGCGCGCGAACCCGCAACCTCAAAAGTTCTAGCGTAGCATGTAGTCCGCTATGTCGCTGCTTGAAAATTATTGTACTGCATTGAGACTTAAGGAACGCATAAAAATCAAAGCACGATTTCTCGAAAACGCTTGAGAGGTGCGTCGTCTCCGTTTACCATTTTACACTTCTATACTCATACTACGTACCTGCCAAATTTAAAAGAAATCGGTAATCCGAAGGGTGTATGGTTTCCTTGTAAGATTGTTGGCGAAACAGTTTTGCTTGGTAATGGTCGGTCAATTAATAATGGTATCATGTATGAACGATGCATTTATAAAGATGAATTATATCATACTATTCGTTATAGATCAAGAAAATACCAATGATTCCATTGTACAATTGAATAGTAATGAAAATGCTCAAATAATTATTAACATTAACGATCAATGTTACATCAACATTCAAAAAATAAATACCGAAAATGCATTTCATATGCCTCATATATTTAAGGTAGTTGATTACAATGAATGTAGCAATAGAATTTCTATGTCTGAGATAAAAGAAAAAGTATTAATAATTAAACACACAGATGTTACGTATATTTGTCGAATTCCTAATATATGTATTTAATATGTAAATATTGGCAATCGTAGGCTGGTATTCATAGTCAGTTCTTATTTTAAGATTGTCTTAAGTAATGTCTTAAGATGCTCATACGGCTCTGTGATTGGTTTAGAATCATATAAGACTGTACTTAAGATGATTCTAAATATAAAAACTGACTATGAATACCGACCATAGACACGTATATATACTAATATGTATATTAATATCCAGAGCCACCGTAAGCGGGCGTGTATAACACTGCACGCGGGCGTTCGAAGTGTTCGAACGCTTAGCAGCGGCTCTATTGATAACATTGATATACTATAGTTAGCAATATTAGTATAGCAACATAAAATATACAGCATGTAATGTATGTCATAAATTATACATATACACTACCTGGTGGTCAAAAGTATTTTATCACCAACAAAATTTCGGAAATTCGGGTATTAAATAAATTAAATATTTAGTATATTGTTATGAGTTGATAATTTATTCATCGTAATAAAGTAAATTGTACAAACATAAAAAAAATAGAAACTATTATAAAAACATTAATAAAGATTATATTTTAGACTCATCAAAATATCCGCCTTTTGCCTTGCGAACAGCTTCACACACTTTCAGCATTCTTGCTATGAGTTCATTTAAAGAAGTTGGTGTAATTTTACTCCAACATGTCTGCAAATACTCCCAAAGTTGATTAAGGTTGGTTGGTCTCATTGCCCTAACTTTTCTGTCAAGTTCATCCCACATAAGTTCAATGGGATTGAGATCGGGCGATTGAGCAGGCCATGTCATATTCACCAACTCTCCTTACTTCTCTTTAGACTCCACGTACTTTTTGCATAATTTTGAAGCGTGTTTCGGATCGTTATCCTGCTGCAAAACGAATCCTCGTCCGATTATTTCTTCCCCAAATGGGAGAGCGTGATACTGCAAAATGCGATGGTAACGTTCTTTCGTCAAAATATCTTTTATGTGTGTTGCGGATCAGCTTAGGATCCGCGAGCGTAAATTCGGCACACCCGGTTAGCGTGAGCATTTCACAGACCACCGCCGTGGTGGCAGCACCCCCCGATAGGGTGATCGCGACGCGAGCGCGTGGCGACAGATCGATTATCGAATTATCAGCGTCGATCGATGACGCGTCTGCGCATTACAATATCTCAAGTACGCCATTGCTAACGATCAAGAAATCACTCTCGTGGTCAGGACGTCGTATCGATCGGACGTACTCCCGACACTTCGGGACGGTTGCATTATCTCGGGCCTTCCCGCGTACCAAGTCGCGAGTGAAGTGACGAATAATGTGTGCATCGCTCTTGACGCTCCCTGAATCCACAGGCAGTCACGTCTAAGTAACTTTATCTCGCCGGAAGAGGCGATCGGAAGTCACGCGGGAACACTGGCGCGATGAATATCACGCGTCGGCAAGTGAATCTTGTTGTAATGCTCTTGTTGTAATGCTCGTGTTGTAATGCTCTTGTTGCAATGCTCTTGTGTTAACACTCATGTCGTCAACTGCCTCATGTTGTAAAAACGCTTATTGTTGAACTCGTTCGTGTCGTTGACAGTGCCCGCGTAGCAAGATCTCCGTTAGCGCGGCAAGATATTCGTTCGAGCTGCAAGATATCCGCTCGCGTATCCAAGTGTTCGCTCGCGCCTCAAGATTTCCGCTAAACGCAGTTAACATAACTTAGACATTCAACAATAATGACGGTCCGAATGTCCGTTATTACACAAGCTCATTGATAACACGCTGGTACAGCGTGCGCGCCTCGTTAGGCCATCATGTCCCATCAAGGACATATCAAGTCAACACGCATTCTTGCGTGAGCGCCGTGCTCGGCCATCCTACAATAAACAAGTTCACACGCATTAAGTGTGTGAGCGCCGTATTCGGCCATCGCTTCTGTAACAAACATTTACATCATTCGCGGGCGACTCAAGCGTGTTCGCGAATTAATCGTATAAGTGGGAAATCAAAATCACTGTGATCTGTGTGTGGTGTACAAAATAAAACTTATTGAGTCTGTCACGTGTTGGATTACTTGAGTAACCATCGATCCGGAACTGTCTCATATCACGATTACTTCGGCGCACCATTCGGAGCGCGAACCTCCCTCATCCTTTCGCCACGCCAAAACACGCGATCGCGTACAAGGCACACGCCGGTCTTACAAACCGGGTTGCGCGATCGCCGCGCGAACAATGTGAATAAGATTACCAACTTTATCGTTGCCAAAACAACCCCATACTATCACAGATCTACCACCGTGCTTCACCGTAGGCGTAATACATTTGTAACGATGCCCCCCATAGTAAGCATCGTTTTCCCGACGAACATCCGTCGGAAGCCGCCCGAACAATAACCGATCGGGCGGAAAGGCGCGATGCGCCCTTTTTTAAGCTTTATACATAAGAACGCCGGAGTAATAGCGCGGGAAGCGCATTACGCGGCTAAATCCGCTCGGGCGTTTCCGTTAAGCGGCCGAGTATAACCGAGCGCGGCGCGGTGGCAAGACACCGCCACTCCACCGCGAGCAACTCCGAAACCGAAGGCGCATGTGCCACACGCACAAACTCCCACCGCACCAGGCCACCACCGCGAGCCCAGCGGGTATATAAGCCCGAATTCCGAGAAGGAAGAGACCTTTTTTCGCGGCAAGCTTGCCCAAGAGACATTGTCTCTACCGCAAAGCCGAAAATTGCCATTAAGGAAAACGGCCGAACCAATCGCCAGAGTAAGCCCGGCCCGAGGATTCTCGGCCGCCGTTCTCCGTCGATCCGTGCATTTCTCCAACCCCGGAGCTAGCCCGACGTAGTGAGGTGAGAACATTCTTCGCCCCCGCTAAGGATTTTCCGGCCGTCGGCTACTCCGCGCAAGGGGAACCAATCCGACACTCCGCTGTCGTCCCATCTCCAGAAGGTGAGAGGATTCTCCGCCCTAGCTCAGGATTTTCCGGCCAGACGACAGTCCTCCACCTCAAACCGAAATCGCACACCAAGAGGGTAACGGAGTGTCCGTGCCTTCCCCGAAGATTCTCGAGCGCGATCCGGACATCCCATCTCGATCCCCCATAAATCAGCGAAACCGCGAGCCCAGTTCAAAAAGACTCCATTTACGCCGCCCAACCACCGCGTATTACTCGCCCCAATACCATCCGCAAAGCACGAAACCGCGAACGACGAACTTACCGACCACACATTATCTTTGACATGTACCTAGCCTACCAGCACTACGACGCATGGTAAACCCGCGCGATCTTGCGACCGATAACCCGTTAAACATGTACGCCGATCCGAAATAAAACGGGAATAATCCCTGTCCGTCCGCACGTCCGTTATTAAAACTGACATTGTACCAGCACCGCTGCGAACGATTACACGTCGTTACGCTTTATACTTATTGTTGTAATATTATAATAAATTTTATCACTACTTCACTCTACATCTGAGCGAGTTCTATTTCTTAAAAATCTGCTCCGAACCCAGGAGTTCTCAACGAGCTAATCCGCGCTGGAAGAAAGAGATTCGGAAGGCAGATCGTTTTACATTGATTTATGCAACGTTCACCACGCATTCGACGGATATACAGTCTTCTTTTTCCTCCAAAAATTTTAAATTTTGTTTCATCCGTAAAAAGAACCTTTGACCATTGCTCAACAATCCATTTTGAATGCTTGCGAGCCCGAGTCTTTTAATCTTATTTTGCTTTCTCAACAAAGGTTTTTTAACTGCTATGCGTCCCATTAGGCTATACTCTCGTAAACGACGTTGTACAGTTGAAGTTGACACTGGAATATCACGCATTCCATTCAATTCTTCACGAAGGTCTGGTGCTGTTTTAGTCCTCTCGCGTTTACTTGCGACGCAGATAAACTTATCTTCTCTTTTTGTCGTCGTTCGAGGTCTTCCCGATTGTGATCGTGAAAAGTTGGAGCCCGTTTCCATTTTTCTCCGCAAAGTGTACATACAGGACAGTGGGATGTGTTACAGTCTTCTTTGCTATTGCTCGTATCGAGTATCCTTCCTGACGTAATGCACAGCACGTTCTTCATTAGTAATTTCACGTTTTTTTGTTATATTTTTAACTATAATACGCACTAAACAGAATTTGCTTGACATGTAGTATGTCTCGAAAAGCGTGGCTTACTGTCGAATATCAAACAATGATGCAGAAATCTAAAATAATTGGTATACAATGTTGCTGTTTACATACATACATCGTTCACAAAACTGAAGGTCACTAACGCACAGTGCGCGCCGTCAACAAATAGTGAATGATTTAAATATTTCACGTTTCTATGATCAGCCTCTATATATTCAATGTTTAAGTGCTTTTACCAGTAAAATCGAACATTACTACAATGTCTCTGTCATATAAAATAAAATACAAATAAAGGGAACTAATGTTTATGTAGATCTTAACAGAAGATTACGTAATACATAGGTGGTCAAATACTTTTGACCGGTAGTGTATATACAAACACAATTAAATATGAGAAATATAATATTTTATTTGATATTACAATCAAATTTATTATCATTTGCATAAAGTACCTAGTAAATATATGTATACATCAAATGATAACTAATCATAATCTACATATACAGGATGCATATATAATTGAATTATCATTATACGCACATTTTTATATTAATTTTTTAATAAAAATTTTTATCAATTGTATATTTATTTTTAAAAAGATATAAAAATAAAAAACAAAATAATTCACTTATTACGAAAAATTGCAATTAAAATTACACAAGTACAGTAGTTGTTCGCGAAAGATCGTGGGTGCGCCTGTGGTCGAGACGCGCGCTTTCCGTCAAACACGATTGTACGCGAGTGCTGCGTGAACCCGCGAGGTGACAGTACCTCTCGGCACATGAACGCTAGTAGGCGTTTGCGGCGCTCGTGAGCCGGCCGGCTTCCGCTTTCCGGTCTTCTCGTTCGGGACTTCGTAGCAGTAGGTCGCATTTAGGGAGCTTCTCCGCTATTCGTTGTGCTTGCGAGTGCTTTTGTGCTTACGGTTATTGCTCAGGTCAATAATTAGAGTCCACTCAGTGCATTTCATTGAACCGTCTCTCGAATTCATACTCAGTGAAAAGACAATAAATTTAATAGTTCACGGATACAGCCTCACGGCACGCGCTTTACATCGTGTGGCCGCCGACTGCTCGTGGTGAGTCAGAGACATTGTACTTTCTCGACCTAATACACATCAGATCAAACGTCTGCTCGAACGTTAGTGGCTATCGCTCATTACTATTATAGCTCGGCTCGTGAAAACTGACCATTGCGCATTAGGTATAAGATTGTATTATCAGTTGTGACATGACAGGGTCCGTCACAAGGGCTCGTCTGACCGAACGAGGTCCGAAAGGGATCGGAGGCGCTCTCGTGAAGCGGGAGAGCGATGATTTCCCTGAATTGAATAATTAGGTCGCGCTGCGGCGCTTAATCCGCTTGTGATGTTTATTCGTGGTTCCGTTTGCGTTTCAGAGAAATGGAATATTCATTATTTTACGACTCTACAGGGACGTAAGAGACAACTGGAGTGGTGGATCGTGAGTAGGTATCAATGTAGCAGGAAGGAGAGCGAGAGCGGAGGAGAGTCGGAATGGGGAGGGCCGCATGCCAGACACGCTCCGGACTGACTCCACTGACAGAGAGCAGGCCCGCCGCTGAGAAAGGTAGGCGGTAACTAAGTGTCGAGCCCTGGCCCGGCCAACTAGGGAGATCGCGCGAGGAAGCGCGCCTGACGAGCGGCAAGCGGGACGCACGGGCGGGTGCGGCGAGTCAATAAGATAATAAGAGCAGTTATCGACCGTTATTATCGAGCGCCCGGGATCCAAAGGTAAGGATCGGAGAAAATGCTAGGCGCTGGATGGCGCGGATGCAAAGGGAGGGCCCGACGCTGCGCTAGGCGCGTCCCGAAACTACTGTCGTGTGAGATGCAACCACATGCGGATCATCTCCGAAACTTGGTGCCGCATCGCCCTCGCCGACTCCGAGACTCAAGGAGCCTGAGGACGACCCATCGACGACAACCCCGGCGTAACCTGTAAGATCACCACTCCAGTGCGTCGCGGGTATTAACGAGACCGAGTGCGGCAGCCTCGTGATAGAGTCCGCGGGAATGGACGTAGGGCCGTAATAGAGCGACGGCCAAGGTCGCCGGACCCTGCGCCGTCGAGATAGTTTCGCGGGGAGGCTTGCTGGCCCGGGCTCGTATATCGTTGTTAGATCTGGGGAAATCTCTCGCCGAAGACGCGTCTTACCGGCAGTCGCGGCATTCGTATCGTACTTTCGTCACGGTATTCGCGTGATATATTAGCCAAGGTTCTCGTATAGTATTTCCGGTATCGTTAGGTGCGTTGTAGATTTGTTATCGCGCCTTCCTTAATGTAAGTTCATTTCTCGCGTCTTAGTTGTTGTACACTCGTCTAGCCGGCGTCGTATTCGCCTTCAAAATTAATGATCGTAATTGTATTTATACGGGCATCATGATGCTCGCGTTGTATGTTGGCCGCCGTATCGGCGTTGAATGTCGTATAATTTCGCATTGTAACTCGTCGTTATTCGCGTTGTAAAGTGCCGCGTAACTTAATAACGGTACTCGCGTTGTAATTTTGTCATAACCTAACTTCGATGCCGCTTTCGCTTCGTAGCGAGAGACTTGCGTTCGTATGGCGAAGTAGTTAGCGTATTCGCGCGTAAATTCGCGCCGGTATTCGCGTTGTAAACCGTCGCGGGATTTGCGTTAAGAACCAGTGGTTTCGTTCGCGTCGAGGATTCGTTATAATACCGAGCGGACTCGGTATGGTATTCAAGTTGTCCGTTCGTCAACTTATTCACTGCGCTACTTATGTTGTCTAAATATATATCCTTTGACATTCTTTAAAAATATTATGCTCTGATTATTTGCGACTCGCTATCCTCTCCCTGGCCCTCAATCCCGCGGAAGACATAACATTCGCAATTACGTATTGTCGTGTGGCACGGTATGCCGTGCCTGGCGCCCAAGTTAGTATTCCTTATCATTTATTTGCGTTCGCGTTACAGTAACTGAATCCGCTTTAAATCTGGGCGGCCTCCGCGAGGTCAGGCGGGCCTGCGGAAATTCTCGTCGCACAGCCTTGCACGACGCTTGCGTGCCTTTGTGTTCAACGGCCATTGTGAACCACTGCGCATTCCAGCCACGGTGGCTAACCGTTTGCACGCGTATTAACTTGAGACGGCATTGCATTCGAGTGAGATAATAGCTACAGCACATCGTAGAAAATAACATCTTAATTATCTAGTAAAATCTCGAACAGTAGTTTTAAAAGTAGTTTTAAAAATATATGCCGATTTAACTTTGATGCTTAAGATATAGTTGCAAACTTGCTATTTGTGATAACAAAGAAATTTTTTTACAAGAGAAAAATTGATAGTGTGATTTTCTATCAGTAATCACATATAGATATCGATCAACTCAATATATATAAGATGCACATAGAAACATAAAAATCATATCCGTAATTAAAGACTGAGTCCTGTTATCCAACATTGCATATAGATCCAGATGAATGTGATATCCGCAATTGCGGATAGATTCCGTTAAATTCCAATGCATTTAAAATACGGACAGAAACAAACAGAAATCCTATCTGTAATTGTAAACAGATTCCCATAGGTTGACATTGCATGCAGATGCAGATGAATATGATATCCGCAATTGCGAATAGATTCCGTTAAATTCCAATGCGTTTAAAATACGAACAAAAACAAACAAAAATCCTATCTGTAATTGTAAACAGATTCTCATAGGTTGACATTGCATACAGATGCAGTTGGATATATTATCCGCAATTGAGAATAGATACCATCAACATCCGATGCGTACGGGATGCAAATAATAACAGACAGGACTTATTTAGGCAAAAGCTTATAGATGCTGATATCCAATATATTTCCATTATATATAGTTTTCACGCCGTTACATTTTCTGTCTGCAATTACAGATGCAATAGTGTTCTTCATAGAAATTGATAGGAATTCAATCTGCTTTTCAAGCTTGCAGTTACAGCGGACAGAATTCTGTTATAAACCATTAAATATTCTATCTGTTTCTAACTGCTTCTAATGGAAATTTTTAGGGCTATGATTTTGATGTTTTAGTCAGAAGAAAAATGTGCCCTTCAAAGGGTTAAGTATTTAGGGTTTTAGGTTAAAAGATTTTAGGTTAAAAATTGAGACTTTAGAGTGTAAGTTTAAGAGTTACTTTAGAGTTTAAACATTTTGGGTTTAAGAGTTTATGGCTAAAGGTTCTATGCTTTAAATATTTAAGAATATATGGTTAATATATGAGTTTTACTTTTGCTCGCATTTGATTATTTTTCTTTGATGTAGGTTTAACAATAACTAATTATCTAAACTAACTAAATTATCGCGGTTCCTGTCTAAAGTATAAGTCTTTACGAGTATTTTAAAAAAATTCATTTTATAAAGTTTAGTAAAGTCAAAAATTAGTTTTATAAAGAGCTCTAACAAGATTTTTGTCCAAAAAGTCACCGAAATTTCCCACTGTGCGGCGCGGGCGGCGCGAATTATCGGCGAGAGATCCCCCTTTCCAATCGTGACGAGACCAGGCAGGCGCACCTCCACGCGAACCACTCGGTCAACCTTCAATCTGGCGACCTTGCCTTTCCTCGATTGGCTTGCCGCCCCTTCTCGCGGGACTCTACGGGTGCCTGCCCCGGTCTCGCAATTCTACAATACCTGCCGGAGTGGTGATCTTACATAAGACGTCTCGTAGATTCTTTCCTTCGCCTTCGGAACTCGGCTGACTCGCGGTGACGGCGTAGGCAGTGCGACAATGAAGATCGCGATCGCTCACACGGCATTGAGTATCTGAGACTTCCGCGGCACCTTGTCGGGCCCCTCCACGGCTCGCGCGTCATCCCGATTCGCGCCCGTTATCGATCGCTGATTTACCCTCGGGCGGTCGATAAGGGTGGTAATTCGGTCGCTACCGAAATCGCTCTCATCCTTCCCCGTGTACCGCTTGTTGTCTGTCAGGCGTGCTCCGTGATTTCTTCGGCTGGCTAAGCTCGGGCTCGTCGTCCGGATGCAGCCTTTCCATCTCGACGATGGACTGGTCCTTTCAGTGGGGACCGGTCCAGAGCGTCCTCCGGGATTCAGTCCTCCGCTCGCCTTTCCATCGGGATCCTCGCGGTATTTTATGTCTCTGGGGGCCCGCGTCACGTCCCGTACCCCTCCGCATGCCCTAGCTCCTAGAGTCTGTCCCTCCGTCTCTCTAACTCCTCGGGCTCTCCCTCGCTGCGCCCTCACATCATCACTCCGGTTACTCGATCTTACTCTACTACTTCGTTTAGTAAAAAGGTACAATTTTGTCTATACAGCAAAAAAACATAAGTTAGATAAGCGACTCCTCTTGGGTCCGCGCCTCGGCGTAATATACGTAAAAGGGGAATTGCCGCTCTCCCATCTCCGCGGGTGCGGTCCCGATCCCCTGGGACCCCGTTCGGCCAGGCAAGCCCTTGTGATGGATCCTGTCACGTCAGAAGTCATCGAAAAGTAAACCGCTCCCCGTGACGAAAAGAAACGTTGCGTAACGCGAATCTTCGCGAAAGGTTGATACCCCTCCCCGCTCCTCGCGACGAATAGAAACGACGCGTGGTGCGACGTTTCTATTTGTCGCGGGGAGCGGGGAGGGGTATCGACCACACGCGAAGTTCGTATAAATTAAATGAAACGATCGATGTTTTGATCAATAATTGAACTGAAAGACAAGGAAGAGAGCGAGGAGGAAAAATGTACAATTTTGTGTTTTATGTAAAGGTTATATCTTAATTGCCTAACTTTCTCTTTCTTTCTCTCACTGCGTGCGTGCGTGCGTGCGATTAAATATTTATTTATAAAAGATTTATATATAGTATTATATTTAAATATTTATATATTAAAATATTTATTTGTATTAAAATAATTATTTGTATAAAAATATTTATTTGTTTGCTTTATATTATCTCCTTTATTTCTTACAAACTATAAACACTAACCAAAGAGTATTATGAACTATCCATTTTTATAGTTGGCGCATTTCCTTGATATCACATTTTTTGTAGGAAAAACCTTTTTTGTACAAAGGTAATTAATACAAGAGTTTTTTTTTAGGCGTAGTTGTAGAAGGATTCTTTTTTGAGGCGTAATTTTTTAGATTTTTGAGCGCGTATACTTGGCGTATTTTTGTACCCTTTTTTGAAAAGATAATTTTGTTAGGATTTCACACATTTTGTAGTAATTATTATATCTTTTTTGAGACGTAGATTTTTCGTGCGATTTGAAAGAATCTCGACGTCGATTATTTCGATGTTTCTATGTTTTTACAAAATATTATTTAAAAAAATTTCGCTACGTCTACTTTTCATGTCAAAATGGGATTTGTTAATATTATAAATAATAATTCTATTTAAAAAGTATGAATTCATGAATCTGATAATTGGCGACAAAAACATTAATATCACGAAAACGTGCACATGAACTACATAACCAACGTACACGTTTGGGCTGAAGGGTAACACGTATGTGCACAATTCTAATTCTGTTCCGTGCTATGATAAGACGGGGGTTGTCTGGCACGATCCCTACGCGTGCCCCGGTGCCGCCGAACCCGTTGGTTCTCATAGCGCACCTCTGTCTCGTGATCTTCGCGACCAGGACATCCCGGTTGACGGGAATCGCCTGGCATGGTCCCTACGCGTGCCCCGATGCCGCCGAACTTGTTGGTTCTCGTGGCGGATCCCCACGTCGCGATCTTCGCGACCTGGAGACCCCGGTTGACGGGGGTCGCCTGGCACGATCTCTACGCATGCCTCGGTGCCGCCAAATCCGTTGGATGACACATTGAGGGTTATGGGTCGGTTCTCGTTATAACAGCACCGAGTTGCACTAGTTCAGCAGTGCAGCTCAGTCAGTGCAGACGCCGCGTAACAGTGGCGCTCTTACGTCGAAAAAGCGAACTGGACATTTTTCGCTGGGGCGACGATGACGTTTCTTAATGAAAAATTACCCATTTTAGACTTTTTTAAAAAATTACCCATTTTAGACTTTAGATCGCGATATCTCCGCTCATAGTTTATGTAAAATAAAAATAAAAACACTTTCATTATATGATTCGACCCCAAGCTTTCGATTAAGCCAACTTAAAATTCGAACGGTTCAGTCATTAATGAGATCTGATAATCGAAGGAATTCTGAATACGACGTCTCGCGTATAAGAGGCACGGCCGTGTCCCGGCGTCCCGCTGCGCGTAACTTTGCGCGCGAGACACTACCGTGCCTCTTGATATCGCTTTCCTGTTTATCATTTGCAACGCATGTGAAAAACGATATCATTTAAAGTGCCTAGAATCTCCATTGAACAGAGCTCCCCAAGAAATTTGCACATGTGCTAAATACAGGGATAAAATAAAAAATACAACAAAACAGAGCAATCGATGCTTTGATCAATAGCCCTTCGATTATTAGAAGCGTCGGGACGACAAGAGGCAAGATATATAACCGAGACAAAAGCATACATACAAGATACACATGCGTTCGCGGTGATGCTCATTTTTAATCTCGAGCGATAAGAGGGAAATAATAGGCGCGTGTCAAGAAATTTCGAAAGAAACAAATATTTCCCTGCACTGTCCTAAGCTATTGAAACAGTCGTTTTAACGATTATACAGCCCCACAAAAAAAAAGTGGTCTGTCCGACGGACCAGACCAGTATATCCTTATGTATTTTCACCCGCTGAATCCGAATCCGAGGTCAGAATTGTCATAGAGGCTTTTTTCACCAATACAATTAACCAATCTAACCTTTAAGGTTAGGTTGTAGGGGTGAAAAAAAACTTCTATGATAATTCTGACTTCGGATTCGGATTCAGCAAGTCAAAATACATAAGGATATACTGGTCTGGTCCGTCGGACAGACCACTTTTTTTTTGTGGGGCTGTGTTATCTGTGAATATTGCAAATAGTTCTTTTTGCATTATTTGATAAAAATGAGTTTTATACGGATTTCGAAACGTGAACTGTGCGAAATATTTTTAAAATTAAAAAGTGCAGACAAGAGTGCACGTCCTTTAATAAAATAAAAAATTAAAGAACAATATGATCTTGAGGGAGGACTCCGGTTTAGGAGTTCGACTTTTGAGGTATTTTTATTATTTTTTTATGCAAAATTGTTTAGGTTTATTTATACCAGAGTTTCTCCTACATATTAGTACACATCTTGAGTATCTTTCAGAATTTTTTTATTGCTTTATTTCATAAAATAAGTCTTGTACAGCAATAATTGCAAGTGCATGTAAAAATCATGGTACCCATGATTGCGGCCGTTCTGTTTATTTGAAAAAAAAGTCCAAAGAGATTCTTAAAATATATGTTGATGGCTATCATCTGAACTAGAATCAAATCAAAATGTTCATTTTTATTAATTTTACAGTCCTTTACACAACAAAAAAAAATTCCAAAAATTGAAACCCAATCTTCAAAACATTTTATTTTTTTTCGATATTTTTTGTTTATTCTAGTTCAAACGATAGCCATCAATATATATCTTAAGAATCTCTTTAAATTTTTCGTTTCAAATAAGCACAACGGCCGCAATCATGGGTACCGTGGAGCACTTTATTTTTTACTCTTGCTCTTGCAATTATTGTTATACAAGACCTATTTTATGAAATAAAGCAATAAAAAAATTCTGAGAGATACTCAAGATGTGTACTAATATGTAAGAGAAACCCTGATATAAATAAACCTAAACAATTTTGAATGAAAAAATAGTAAAAATACCTTAAAAATCGAACTCCTAGACCGGAGTCCCCCCATAATGCAGAACAGTTAAGCAAAGTAGAACAAAAACTGAATAGTTCTTTTATACCTACATTTAAATAAAAAATAAGTCGTGTAGTTTACGATGCGGCCGTATTCAGGACTAAGAATGAAGATTGGTTAGCTACAGACTTTGTTGTCAACTTTTTTGATGAACTTGAAAAGCGTGAAAGACCATCGGGAGGCAGTATTGAAGGAAATTCACGATCTATCAAATTTCGGAAAATACAGTTAATTACAGATTGTTCCGTACGTCACTGATTCCGGGAGATGGAATTTGTGGTTCCGGGAATAAACTGATTAGCTCGCTGAATTGATGCAATACTTCTATGACTTAGCACTCCCAATAATTCTTTATTTACACTATTTACAGTGTGGCTAAAGGACGTGTCCAGCCACGCGCGTGTATCTTTCGCCGATTTATCTCGTTAAGTCGGTTCGTGCGAACGCTTAGGCAACTCGAATCGATCTCTGCTCTCGGAACGCTGACGAGCGGCGACAACCCAGCAGAAAGCGCGAAGCTTACGATCTCGCCTATCAGAGCTAGGCACGCTGCGTAAGGAGACGATAATAAAAATAATCCTATAGTCCCAAATAAAGTGATCATGCGAGATGACCTGGTGGATCACGCGAGCCTCGATTGTCGAGCTTAGAGGTAAAGCGAAACGAGTGCGCGGAAGTTGCCTCGAATATTGAACATACCGCCCGCCTCGCATTTGAAAAATACGAAACAATGGTATGGATGGTATCTGCATAATTGATTACATTTTTTTTTTATGTATATAAGATCGATTGTCTTGAGGCTACTAAAGTCGTGACCCAACCATGCCATCGCTAATTCGTGAATGCGACAACAATGCGCGAATACATACAATTTGATAAATACAGCGTAGCAGGTTAAATGCGTTTGGATGATCTGGTAATTAAACATGTCTTTCGTGATTGAACAATGTTATAAGAGACAATCAAATACAATAGACACATTATAAGAATCACATTATAAGATATAAGAATTATAATAAAACAAATTATAAGAACAATATTGCAAGTAATAAACGAAAAGAAGAAAAAAAAGGAACATAAGAATACGTACAGCAGTAAATGAGACAGTGACATATTACTAAGTAGAATCGGAGTCCGCCTTCGTGGGCGGGATCGGCAAAGGACAAATCAGAGTGATAGGTCGCTTGAATTCGCCGTCTGCAGTGCGCACCGTGACTACGCGAACGCGTTGATCGGCGCCCGGGTGCAGCTGAGCGATACGCCCCAACTGCCACTTTGACGGCGGAAGCAAGGAGTTTTTAAGAATTACTAGCTCGTTAAGCCGCAAGTTAGAGCAATCATGCTGCCACTTGTGACGCTGATGCAGTGTGTGAAGATAATCTGAGGACCACGATTGCCAGATCTGTTCTGTCATTCGCCGAACGAACTGCCACCGATCTAATCGGTTCGGATTAATTTCCAATGTCGACTCCTCCGGACTTGTTACGAGAGGGCGGCCTATTAAAAAGTATCCCGGCGTTAGTGCAGACAGGTCGTGGGGATCATCCGTGAGCGCGGATATCGGACGCGAGTTCAAACACGCCTCGATTTGACATAACAGGGTAGAAAACTCGATCTGAGAAAGCGTGTGTGCCCCTACTACTCGTTTCAAGTGATACTTTACACTTTTCACTCCCGCCACCCAAAGCCCACCGAAGTGTGGGGCGGAGGGGGGAATGAAGTGCCAAGTGGTTCCATCGTCAGCTAATTGAGTCTTAAGAGATGGTTCGTTTGATAATTTAACAAATGCTAGTCGCAACTCACGATCAGCACCCTGAAAGTTGGTGCCATTGTCCGAGTACAGATGAGCCGGAAGGCCTCGACGGCTAACAAATCGCTTGAACGCGGCAAGAAAGGCGAGAGCCGTATAATCTTCGACCAGCTCGAAATGGACGGCCTTTGTCGCGAGACATATGAAAATCGCAATATAATATTTTCTTGATTTTTGACCGCGACCGACAACCGGAAGGATGTGCATAGGACCCGCGTAGTCGAGACCGGTATGAAAAAATGGAGGAGAAGGCCTTACTCGGGGGGGCGGGAAGATCGCCCATTAGCTGTGTCGAGGTAGTTGCCTTGTGGCGAACAGGGTACGCATCCGCGGATGTGAGCCCGAACCAGGGATCGTGCAGAAATTATCCAATAATTTTGCCTTAATGTTCGGAAAGTCAGTTGCGTACCTCCATGCATAGTAGATTTGTGGGCATTATCGATCAGTAGTTCCGAGATACGATGCTTCGGTATGATAATAGGATGCTTCTCGTTATAGCTCAACGCCGAATGCTCTAGCCGCCCGCCAAGGCGAATTAGTGAATCTTTCCCGATGAAGGGATGTAATGATTTGAGTGAACTTGATTTGGGGAGCGCCTGATTGTTTTTTAATGATTTGAGCTCGGCAGCAAAATAATTACTTTGAGCGTACGCGAACCAGAAAAGAGATGCTCTATTAATTTCCACGGCGGTTATTGAAATCGAGATTGTAACCGGGCGGTTCGGTCTTTTGCGAATTCGAGAAGCGAATCTGAGTATGTAAGCCGTGATTCGCAGTAACTTCGTCCAACTCGAGTATCGAATAGGCAGGTCCCACTCGTCTCGCACCGGAGTGAGATGCGTGTGCGATTTTCGAGCCTCCGCTAAAGCTAAGTCAGTTGCGCTTTGCTCGTGGTTCGCTATGTCACTTCGGTCCGGCCAGACAGAGCAAGAGCTCGAAAGCCAATCAGGCCCGGTCCATCACAGTTTATGATTTGATAGTTCTAACGCGGAGATGCCCCGCGACGCGCAGTCGGCGGGATTATCTTGAGACTTGACGTGATTCCATCGCACGTTAGGCAGACGTGTTTGTACATCCGACACACGATTAGCAACATAAATGTTCCATGTTGACGGATGCTGGCGGAGCCAGGCCAATACGACAGAGGAATCTGTCCATCCGTAAACATGAGGTAACGGAGATTTGAGGGAAGATAGCGTCCATTCCAACAGTCGCGTCAGCAATATGGCGTTTAATTCCAATCGCGGAATACTCACGGTTTTAAGGGGGGCTACTTTGGATTTCGCGATCAGCAACGTAACCTGCACTTGAGAGCTCGAGTGGGATACCCTTAAATAAACGACGGCGGCGAATGCTCGAGAGGAGGCGTCGGCGAAGCCGTGCAGCTCGAGTCGGGGACAGTCACCTCGAACACCGGTCCATCGAGAGATTTTTATGTCACGTAATCGAAGTAAATCGCCACAATAAGCACGCCAGATTGCAAATAATTCGGCAGGTATTTCATCGTCCCAGTCTTTTCCTAACAGCCAGAGTTTTTGAATCATGATTTTAGCTACTATGATTACAGGGGTGGCCCATCCAAGCGGGTCAAAAATTTTCGAAATAAAAGAAAGAATCGATCGCTTAGTGCCTCTCTCAGGCACCGAAGAGTCTATAACGAAACGAAACGCATCCACGGAGGGTACCCACGCTATGCCGAGAACTTTGAGTATGTCGTCCGTTCCGAGAAGACGATCCGGCATTATTTCGCTCTCACACGGGGGAATATCCGCGAGTAATTCAGGGGAATTAGCGGCCCATTTACGTAAGGGGAATCCGCCGCGTTTCAGTAAGTCAATCAATTGCCGGCGGTTTTCACGAAGAGTTGGGATGTCGTCCGCGCCGAAGAGAGCATAAATTGAATGGTTTAGAATCGATGTGGCCGCAGGAAAATCCTTGCCTTCATCGACCGCTAATTGATCGAGAACTTTAATAGCTAGATATGGCGCAGAGGCCAGGCCATACGTCACTGTAAGTAGATATGCGAGAATAGGTTGATTCTCCTCCGGCCGCCACAAGATTCTTTGGAAGTCGACGTCGGCGCGATTTATCAAAATTTGGCGAAACATTTTCGCGATATCAGCGGTGTATACGTAGCGGTATTGCCGCCAGCGTAGTATAATAGAAGCTAAGTCTCGCTGCAGTTTAGGTCCTGTCAGGAGATAATCATTCAATGATTTACCTGATTTAGTCTTGACTGACGCGTTAAAGACTACTCTGAGCTTAGTAGAGCTGCTAGAGAGTCGCACAGGGTGATGAGGAATGTATACGGAAGAGAAGAGAGTGACATCTTCCTCATTGACCAATTCCATGTGGCCCATAGAGAGGTATTCAGACAAGAAACAATGATATTGAGAGGCGAGATCTGGTTGTCTCGACAGCCTCTGCTCTAACTTGGCGTAAAGGCAAGAAGCTACTACTTTAGAACCTTCGAGATAAGGGGGAGGATTGGTTTTGAAAGGAAGCCGAACAATATATCGACCTTGAGGAGATCGCGTATAAGAGTCACGAAAAAAGCGCTCGCATTTTTCCTCTTCTTCTCGGAAAGCGGAGGCTTCAAGTAAACTTCTTCGATTTCCCAGAATCGGCGTAAAGAGAGATCGATATCTTCCATCACGATACAGTTAACCGAAGATTTGGATTCTGGATGAGAATCGCTGGGTCCTGTGGGCCCGGAAATAATCCATCCTAGCACCGTGAGCTGAGCGATCGGGGTGCCTAGCGGGTCTTGCCGAAGATCAGCAACAGAGATCCGTATAAATCGGCGCCAATAAGCACATGAATCGGGTGGCTACTTGCAGGATCGGGATCGGCAAGAGGCAGGTTGCGTAGATGAGGCCAGGATTCTACGACTAGGCGCGTTCCCGAACCGGCATACGAAGTTATACGTTGATAAACATAAGCGGAAAACGGAAGTGAGATTCCTGGATTATTGCAAGATTCCAATTGAACCGACACACGAGTTTTAGCGACACCCGTATATTGTTCACCGAAGCAATGGATTTGAAGTCGCGACCGATATCTTTTCGTGTGCATCAGGCACACGGATTCAGAAATAAAGCTAAACGAGGATCCTTGATCCAATAATGCACGAAGTTTGAAAGCTCGACCTTCAGCAGTTCGGAGAACTACCCAGGCGGTGGCCAGTAGGGCACTAGGAGGCGCTTGCTTTGGGGGGTATACTGTCTGCACTAAAGCCATCGCGTTACTTTCTTCATTCGTTATGATCGGCTGTGCTGCTTGCACGTTAACAGAGTTAGTCGCAGGAACATTGGTACTCGCGGGACTCGAGTCGTTTGAATTTCGATGCAGCAGCGTATGATGAGCGCGTTTACAAGAGGAGCATCGGATTTTGCTCCTACAATTGGTCGTACCGTGACCCGGTCGCAAGCAGTTGAAACAATGTCGACTTTCCCTCACGAGAGACATTCGTTGATCGACGGATTTCGCTTTGAAATTCTCGCATTTGAATAGCGTGTGATCGGCGGAACAATCGGCACATTTGATTACCGCGACATTATTTATGGAGGATCGTGTTTTTTGGACGTCATTCGCATTCTTGCTTGGAGCTATATGGTCGGTGAGGCCGCGTATGCGAAGAGTCATGAACTCATTCATCTCCTTGTATGTAAGGTACTTGTTCGAATTGCCGCGATGCAAATTCCATTCGTCGCGAGTATGCTTTGAGAATTTATTTGAAATAAGATACGCAAGTAGATCATCCCACTGGTCAACGGGACGCTCGAGATTTCGTAGCGCAGTAAGGGACGACGTAACAGAGTCTCGTAATCGTTTAAGTTCTGTCGCGGACTCCATCTTCATCGACGGCAAACTAACAAATTTATAAATGTGCGAATGAATAAGAGCAGACTCGTCTTCGTACTCTTCGACAAGGAGCTTCCACGCCGCGTTATAATTTTCGTCGGACATGCTAATATTGTCGATAAGTAACGCCGCGTCACCCGTAACATTGGTTTTTAAGTAATGTAACTTTTGCGTATTCGTAAGCGATGTATTAGCGTCAATTAAAGACTCGAACAGTCCGCGGAATTTACTCCATTGATTAAAGTCGCCGGAAAATTTCGGAAGCGAGAGGCGCGGCAGCTGAGACAATCCTGAGTGGCAGGATTTGTGAGAGATCGACGTGTTACCTTGATCCGAGGAACTTCGAATACCTCCGGAAAGATGGTCGATCGCATCGTTGAGATAGTCCGCAGCTTCCAAATAGGTGTTTTCAGCGTCGAGAAATGTCGCGTCCTTGAAGTAGGCGTGGGATTTGAGTTCCTCCGTCGTCGCAGCTTGCTGCAGTAGATTGTGCGTCTGACGGCATTCGGTCCAGAGTTTCTCTAAGTTGTCCTTTCGACCTTTGGTTCTGGGCAAGGTAACTTGCGCTTTCGGCGTTTTCTTATAGTTCACCACTACTCTTTTTATAGCGGCTATAGTGGAGTTTTGTTGATCAAAAGTCCTTCAAGTGATTCCTCCATCCTGGGAGTTCAATGCCTCGTGAGCTTGAGCACGGAGAAAGCTTTCAGAGCGCGCGTGATAATCACGCGTCGGGCGAGTGAGAGAGAGATTCGAAAATCGCGCAGGTGGCTTGTAATGAGCGGCAAAATTGCACAAAAGAATCCCAGCACATATGCACGGGCGAGCTGCGTCCGGAGAGCGTTAAGTTCGATAGTTCGAGCGGAGTAGAGTCCGGCACAGTGCACTTGAGAGGCTTGAAAAGCACTGACGGCAATCGGAGCTCGACGATTCAATGTCCGCGCGCGGAGTAATGCAAATAGGTTGTAACTCTCCGTGGAATTGAGAATCCAGCCAAACTGCGTCAATCTCAGCGGAATCCGGCTCAAAGGACCAATATGTTCCGTACGTCACTGATTCCGGGAGATGGAATTTGTGGTTCCGGAAATAAACGGACTGGCTCGCTGAATTGATGCAATACTTCTATGACTTAGCACTCCCAATAATTCTTTATTTACTATTCTTTATTCACTATTTACTTTACTTTATTCACTATTTACAGTGTGGCTAAAGGACATGTCCAGCCACGCGCGTATATCTTTCGCCGATTTATCTCGTTAAGTCGGTTCGTGCGAACGCTTAGGCAACTCGAATCGATCTCTGCTCTCGGAACGCTGACGAGCGTCGACAACCCAGCGGAAAGCGCGAAGCTTACGATCTCGCCTAGCTCAAAGCTAGGCACGCTATTCTGCGTAAAGAGACGATAACCAATCCTATAGTCCCAAATAAAGTGATCATGCGAGATGACCTGGTGGATCACGCAAGCCTCGATTGTCGAGCTTAGAGGTAAAGCGAAACGAGTGCGCGGAAGTTGCCTCGAATATTGAACACAGATAGTTATTCTGCAGAGGAAATAAAACAAGCTTTTTACCAAAATTTGAAAGATGCAGGAAAAAACTTCTAATTAAATTAATAAACGATCTTCTCAATGACAATAACAATACAGATGTTACTGATGAGGCAAACGTGATTCCTTTTTCAAAAGACGAAGCCATAGCTCTAATTGAAGATACTAAATTGTCAAAGTGGCAATATAGACATTATAAGAAAGCAAGTGCGAGCGAAAAATGCTGACAATCTCATACTTTATAAAAGATTGTTATCAGCAAAAAAAAATATTACCCTCTAACAAGGAGAGGGCGCGAGGACCGGGAAACGGATTTGAATGAAACTTAGTTTCATGAAAGTCTTTCATCAACACTTTATTGTGGTGAAACAATAGGGCGCACTTCTCAGCCGTTTTCGAGAAAAACGATTTTAAAAATAAGCGAGCAGGTAATGTACCAGTGCGTAAACACCTATTTTCGTTGAGCCAGCGCAGCGCAGCGGCTGCGGTAGCGGATTGTCGAGCCGGTGACCCGAATTCAATTCTCGATAGAAATTCTTTTTTTATTTTATTTTTTAATCTTGTAAAATTTGAATAAAAATTTAAATAACAAAACTGTTTGTTTTAATAAATTTTATGTTTAATTTTTGGGAAATGTTTCCTTTAAAAAAATTACTAAATTCTTATATAATATAATAAGTATAGAATTTATTTGTAATATTATTACAAATTTATAATAAATTATTATAAATTTTTACTAAATACATTACTATTATTGTTTTGTTTTAATAAATACATTAATCTTACATTATTATTATTATTGTGTTTCATTAATTCGATAGTGCTCCAAAATATTTATTAGTAATAATAATATTACAAATATAATTTTATACTTATTATATTGTATAAGAATTTAGTATTTAATAATTTTTTTAAAGAAAACATTTCCTAAAAATTAAACATAAAATTTATTAAAACAAACAGTTTTGTTATTTAAATTTTTATTCAAATTTTACAAAATTAAAAAATAAAATAAAAAAAAGAATTTCTGTCGAGAGCTCGGGTCACCGGCTCGACAGTCCGCTACCGCAGCCGCTGCGCTGCGCCGGCTCAACGAAAATAGATGTTTACGCACCAGTACATTACCCGCTCGCTTATTTTTAAAGTCGTTTTTCTCGAAAACGGCTAAGAAGTGTGCCCTATTGTTTCACCACAATAAAGTGTTGGTGAAGGACTTTCATGAAACTAAATTTCATTCCAATCCGTTTCCCGGTCCTCGCGTCCTCTCCTCGTAAGTATAAGCGTCACCGAAAAAGGTGAAAGCTATAATTTGCAAGAACTACTCAATCATACATGCTTTCACATTCTAAAAATCCTAGATGTTTTGTATAAATTCACACAAAGCGAAACTGAACTGTCTCTAACAATGACTTCAAAATGGGGATGTGACGGAGCATCAGACCAGAATCAAACAAGCAAAAATTTGAAGATGCATCGATGTCAGATGAAACGATGATAATATCTATGGTATATGATAATATCTTGATAATATCTATGGTACCGTTGACTTTGGAAATAAATGATGCACGTGGACCAACAGTAGTCTGGCGCAATCCTCAGCCTGGATCGACTAGATATTGCCGAGTGATTAGTTTTGAATATGCGAAAAAAACTTCAGAAAAAACTATCACTGATATTAATCGAATTAGAGCTAATATCGAGGCATTATTACCAACAGTTGTTGAGACAGATGTTGGTATATGTAAAGTTAATCACGTGATGAAGTTAACAATGATAGACGGAAAAGTATGCCAAGCTTTGACAGGAACAGCTTCTTCTGTATCGTGTTGCATTTGTAGAGCAACACCTTCAGAAATGAATAATTTTAAAAAGCTAGCCCACAAGATAGAAGCAGAGGAGAATTTTGTATTTGAATTTTCAACTCTCTATGCATGGATACGCTTCATGGAATGCATTCTTCATATCGCTTATCGATTGCAATTCAAAAAATGGACAGCAAGAACGAATGAGCAAAAAGAACAGATGAAGGTAGCTAAAGAGAGAATTCAAAAAGAATTTCGAAGAAGAAGCGGTCTCCTTATCGATTATCCACAACAATGTTCATGTATCGAAATTAAGCAACGGGAAAACAGATTGACGTTCGCGTCTGTTCGGCGGCAACGAGATCGTCGCGAACACTTGCAATCATAAGCGAACGTACGCGAAAAACAATAGAAGGTGCGGAAAAGAAGAACGCTAGGGTCCGGCGGGGCAAGGAGGAAGGAGCCAGTCTTTGTAAGGGACACAGGGTAGCGAAACACAGCGTACCGAGCGAAATGGTATAAGGAGGGAGGAAGGGAACAAGAGTGAGAGATCGCGAGACGCGGGTAGTCGGGTCTGAGCCTTCCTCCGGAGACGATCAGCTTTGACAGCAGCAAGCGAGAGCGAATAGAGCGAGTGGACATTACCGGCTCTGAGGGCCATTGGAAGGTCACGAAGGGACCGTGCTTGAAGAGCGAGAACGGAGCAGTTACTCCAGATCGCATCGCGACGAACGACTTGGCCAACTCCGCAGCAGCCAACCTCGGCGAGGTCGAGAGAAGGAAGCTGTTACGTCTGCCGTCTCCACCCCATTCGAGCCCTCGAAGTCCCTGCGCAAAGGACTTTCCCTCATACGTTCATGAGCAGAGGGAAGTTGTCGCGCAACCCCTTATACACGCTACCGATGAATGATCGAAGGAACCCAGCGAGCACGTGGAGGCACATGCATATATATGTATGTATGCATGTGTGCCCACTCAAGTGTTATAAATTGTAAAAAGGCGCTATGTTCATTGTCGCATTATCACTAATTATAAGTATAAGAATAAGTTAAATTAGAAAAGTCCATGCTGCGTGCGAAACATGGACCCGCGATCGGCGGCAATAACAAGTAGGAATGCGGAAATTAATTCGTTCACATAGAGAAGGGATGGCCCAGCACACCCTCTCACCGCGCGGGGCCACCGAGCTAAGGGTATATAAACCCTCGAAATCGGGCTTTCCGATACATTGAGAGCTTCCAAGTCTTGCTCGAAGGACCTTTTTTTTTTTTTTTTTGGTGACGAGGGGGAAATCCTTTATGGATACCCCGCGTTGTGGGATCAACGCGGGGTTATGTGGGACTCCCCGGACTGGCGAGAGCTAATCTCACGCCCCGCCGGTGCAATGTCCGGGTTCTACCGCACTAAAACCCCCCCGGGTGTCCTCCTCAACACTTCTTGCGGGGCCTTTGGGTACCAGTAATCTACTACATCCGCCGGCCCCGCATGCTAGGCCTCGAGAGGCCATCTCCTTGATATCCGTGGTGCAGGTGACACCTCGCCTGCACCACCTCCTCCGATGAGTCCAGACGGCCCACTTCCCCGGTCCCAATCCCGGGAACATGAAGATGGGCCTCCTCTTCCAGTGACACAGGTTCTGCGCCGCACTGGCAACCCGGAAACCGGACGCCGAGATCGGCGGCGGGAGAGGACCCCTCACGCCGAAGCGAGCTATTGGGATCCCCACCGCCACCGCCCGGCGCCGCCCGGGAATCTCCGACCGTCGACACAGCTCCCACGTATCACCACTCCCGCGCAGATCGTGATCCGTCTTCTTCATCCTCGTTCTCTCCCAAGAGAGAGACCACGACGTCCGAAAACCTGCAGGACGTCTTATATATACATCTTATTTCCTAAAACAAAACAAACATATACAGGCACAAAGCACAAATATATATTTACAAATTATCTACATATGTACACGTAGCCAGGGCCCTAACTAGCGTCCCACATCGCTGGTATCCTTCTCGGGTACAAAGAGGGGGAGGAGAGGGGTCAAGAGTGTAGTCCTGATTCGGACTTCTCACCCCCGCCTCCCCTATTGTCATCCTCTTCTGTCGTGCGCCATCCTGCCAGGGTCTCGTGGCCTCGGAACGCGCCTCCTTCTTCTCGGTCTACCAGCCGCGGGTCCTCCTCTTTGGCCCTCCCCGCGCCTGGTCCTCTCGGCATCCTCCTTCTGCGTCATAACCCTGTCGCAGAAGCCGACAATCGCGTCCCAATGGTCCTTGCTCTCCAGCATGGAGTCGATGGTCCCCCTCAACGATAGGTCCCATCCGACCCCACGCGTGAGCTCTGCTCGCAATTGTCCCCACGCCGGGCACTTCTCAAAAGTGTGCTGGGCCGTATCCTCAGCAGCGCCGCAATGTTGACACTCGGGTGTCATCTCGGCCAATACGGTGCAGATAGGCACCAAAGCACCCATGTCCAGTCAGGATTTGAGTTGTCCTGAAGGACAGCTCCCCCCACTTGCGGGTTATCCAATCCGTAAGACGGGGCTGAATGACCCGCACGATCCTTTGCCCTCCACTGTTCGGGCCTTGATCCGAGATCCAACGATCCCACTTCTGCCGCAGTCGAAGCTCCGCCTGGTCCCGTATGTGCGCCATGACTCTAGCCGATGGTTCCCTTTCAAGCCTGGCACGCATCCACTTGGTCTTCTTATAGATCTCCGTGTGTTTTGCCGCCACCAACTCCAGTGGGGCCGCACCGGCCAGCAGTGTCGCGCCCACGTATGACACAGTCCTATACGCGCGGATGACCCTAATCAGTATCCTCCTCTGCGCGCTCCTAAGATAGGACTGTATCCTCCTCGATCCACCAGCCTCCTCGGACCATATGGGAGCACCATACAGAGCCATGGAGCTCAACACTGTAGCATACAGCTTCCTCGTACGTCCACCTGGACCGCCCAGATTGGGCAACAAACGTCCCATCTGGTTGGCTGCCATTGTCAATCTCGGCGCTAGCCTGCCGAAATGATCCTCGAACTTCCATCGACTATCGATTGTCAACCCCAGGTACTTCATCCTACGGCCGATCGTGACAGAGACATCTCCAATTCTAAGGCGCAGGCGGGTCGGGGGTTTTCCTTTCGTTCCGTCATGCATCCAAATCGCCTCGGTTTTTGACGTTGCCACCGTAAGCGACAGCTCCTCAATCGCGCGTATTACGCTGCACACTGCATCATTAGCCCGTGATCGGGCCTCTGCCCAATCCTCCCCCGCTGCCAGCACCAACGTATCGTCAGCGTAACAGACCGTCATGCAGTCGGGGGGGAGCACTACATCGGACAGTACTCGGTTGTATCCTAAATTCCATAGAGTAGGACCCAAAACCGAGCCCTGAGGAACTCCGCGCCTAATCTCCATGGACTGGTCGAAGCCTTCCCTGTTCCTAAACTGGAGCCGTCTGTTTGACAGGTAACTGTGTAAAATCCGCCTAATATAACCGGGGAAACGGTGGCGTCTCAATGCCTCGCGGATCTTATCCCAGGGGAGGGAATTAAATGCATTGGAAATATCCAATGCTATGGCCACCAACACATTTCCCTCCCCCGTGGCCTGCTCGTAAAAGGTTCTAACCGCGGTTATTGCATCGATCGTCGACTTGTGTCGCCGGAAGCCGTACTGATTTGGGTGTAAGTCCGGCCCAACGCTCGTAAGATGCCTCGTAATTCGGGAGACTATCACCCTCTCGAGCAACTTTCCCAATTCATCGAGAAGGGATATCGGTCGGTACGCCGACGGAGCCTCCGGTGGCTTTCCCTCCTTTAATAGGAGCACCAACTTGGCCTGTTTCCAGACACTTGGAAACACCCCCTCTCTCAGACACCTCGTCAGAATCCCCCGGATCTTTCCTCCGATAACCCCGTATGCCGTAACCAGCGTCTTTCCCGGGATGCCATCCGGGCCGGGTGCCACATTCCTGGCCTTCATCTTACGGACCGCTTCGGTCAGCTCTCCTATTTCCAGGGACGCGTTCCATTCCTCTCCTTCATGGTCACGTTCCACCGCCGTCTGCTCGTCCATCTCCGGTTGCGGAAACAGTGTACTCGTCACCACGTTCAAAAAATCACCTTCTAGTGTCTCCGTAATAGGAAGACTCCACTTCTTCAGTTTGTTCCTGACGATATTGTACGGGCGTCCCCATGGATCCCGGTCCAAAGTCTTCAGGAGCTCATCCCAGGAATTGTTTTTCGCACCATTAATTGCATGACATAGTGCGTATCTCGCTTGCCGATAATCCTCGCGCAGGAGTTCCTCCTCCGGAGAATTCCTCCCTTGCCGCCACTCTCTTCTTCGGCGTATTGTCGTAGTCCTGAGTTCCGCAATATGCTCCGTCCACCAATACGTCGCTTTCAGCGACCTGGGCACACTTCGCGGCATCGCAAAGTCACAGGCATCCCGAATTATCTCCCGCAGCCGGAAGGCCTTCTCCTCGATGTCGACCTCCTCACCATCGGTCGGCCAAGTACCGGCCAACAGAGAGGCCTGGAATTTGTCGGTGTCTAACTTCTTCAGCGACCATCTGGGCCTAGGGATCGTCCTTTCTTCTCCCGCGGTGGTCACCACTCCTGCATTGTTCGCCCTGATTTTGTGAGCTACTTCCATGGTGATATACATATGGTCCGACAATGTCTCCATATCGGATCTCACCATCCATTTAGTGATCCTCCTGGCCGCTACGGGTGTGGCCCAGGTGGTATCCACGATGGATTCCCCTTGCGCCCTTACACACGTACTCTGCCTGCCCACATTTAGGCAGCAGAGTCCCAAAGCGTTTGCCCACTCGACCATCGCGTTTCCCTTCGCATTCGAGGTCGCGGAGCCCCACAGGGGCGACTTCGCGTTGAAGTCACCCGCCAAAACAACCGGAGCAGGGGTATATCTCCTAATACACTCCGCTATGCTATCCAGGCGTCCCTCGAACTCGCGTACGTTCAGCCTCGGAGGCAGATACGCACCAACCACTAAACAGTCGCCCCAATTCACCGCTATGTAGCCTATACCGGCCTCCGCCAGTGAAAACGGGACAGCAACCTCCTCTCTAGTGTACCTCCAATGGCACGCCACCGAGTCATCAGTTGCACCCATCCAGTGTCTGTCGCCCCGCGGTACGCGATACGGCTCCACAACTACTGCTAGACCAACCTCAAGCTCGGCCATGCTCTAGAACATTAGCTCCTGGGCATGCCGGGCATGATTGAGGTTGGTCTGCAACATCCTCACTGCTCTTCTTGGGGTCGTGAAGGCCCCGCGTTTTCAGGTTCCTCCCACCTGTCTCCGTCCTCAGCATAGTCGGTAGCCCTCTGTTGCGGATCCTCTTCCACCTCCATTGAGTACTCCTCTGTCTTCTCCTCCGTGTCGTCTCCCATATCCTTCGGATTCCGTCTATCCCTGGATGTACCCGGTTGAACAGGGACGAGACCCTTCCTCGAGAGCAAGGTCGGGTCATCGCGTACTGCGAGCCGGGACTCCTTGCTAATCTGTTTTTTACTTTTTTCAGGTAGCAGCTCCTTCTCTCCCATAAGGGCCCCCGGGCGAGCGGGGACGGGGTCTTCCTTCGGTGTCGAAGGGGGATCACCGCGTACCGTGGCCTGGGATCCATCGCTAATCGATTTTCTTTTGTTTACAGATGCCGCTCTACAAGCCTCGCCACCAACTCTGTGTGCTGATGGTCGCCCGGCTCCCGCGCATACCGGACAGTGTGGGCGTTCGACGCACTCGCTCGCGCGGTGACCCTCCTGTCCACATCTGTAACAGGCATTACGCCTGTCCACCGTACTCCGGCATCTCGATTGTATGTGCCCTACCTCCAGACATCTATAGCACGCAAGCGGGCGTGCCTTGAGCGCCTCTACACGCACCCGCCACCATCCCACCTGTATGCTACCCTTCGCTACGATCCGGTTGCCCGCCACAATAGGACAGCGCGCCCACACCGTATAGAGCCCGTTAGTTGCCATTCTCGCAGGCCCGACTCTGACATCCTCTTCGTCGCATTCCCCGGCAACAACCAGGGAACGTCTAATTTCTTCAGTTTTTGTCGGCTCCGTGACATCTTTAAGGCGGATGTCCATAGTCTTTACTGGCCTGGCAACCTTAACGCCTTCCATGTCGCCTATCACCATCTGGAGCTTTTCCTTCAGCATTTTTGCCCTCTTAACTCCCTCGGGTCCTGGGACCTCTAAAACAAGGGCACCAGTAATCGCCCTCTTAGGCCGCAGGGCCGAGATTCCAATCTCTTCTAGCTTAATTTCAGCCGTAGCCTTTGCCATCACTTCCGAATACCTGTCAGGGGGACAGGTCAGGGTTACAGCTGCTGCTCGTGGAGGCCTTCTCCGGGGGGTCTTCAAAGCCCTCGCTGGAGTCGGGCCCTGTTCCCGTCTTTGAGGTGGTCCACCGCTTTTCCCTGTACTCCTCACCTCCCGTCCAGTGGGAGGGGGTTTACTACTAGTCGCCGTCTGACCCGGCGTCTGCTTTACTTGATCTTTCCCAATTGCTCTACCCTCTCTGGGCGTACTCTCTTGTTTCAATCTCCTGTTTCTTCTTTTCCGCCCTACTACCTCGGTCCACGGTACGTTGCTGTCTCCTCGTTCACCATCATAGTTCGATACTCTCTCATTCGCATCGCTCTTCTCGTCGGCCTTCTTTAGTGTACCACTTGCATTCCCCTTTATGTTAGGAACCTTACTCTTCCCAGGTTCCTTTGGCGTTGAGACGCCAACGCTCTCAGCTATGAGTGGGGTAACCGTTGGTAAAACTGCTCCCAGTTTCTCTTCGAACCACTGGTTCAATAGAGGGACCAGCCCTTTAAACAGGTTAATCGCTTCGTCTCCCACTCCTTTGTTCGTTTGTCCCATTTCCTGTGGGGACTTCTTTTCTTTAATTCTAACTCTGATGTCTGAGACATCTTCATCCTCCAGGATTTTAGGCTTCCCCCGTAACGGCGGTCGCATCACTGGTGGCCACAGCTCCTTCGGGGAAAGGTCCGCGCCTGAGCTGGACGGCAAAGCATCCGTACCCATATCCTCCTCCATATCTACATCTATGCCATGCTTCACTTTTGGTGACGGCGTCTTCTTTGCCGGTTTCTTTTTCGGAGTACGCGAGGGACTCTTTCTCCTGACCCTCTTTCTCTCCGCGTCTTCTCCAGCCGACGTATCCGAGTCCGAGTCAATTCTCCTCGCAACTCGGCTCCTTTTCTTTCCTTCCTTGGTCATATACTCTTGGAGCATCTTCTCCAAGGCACTAGTCTTCTCAGCGGCTCTTCTCTTCTCCCGCTCCGCATCGTCTAGTCGTTCCTTAAGCGACTGTAATTGCGCACTGGTGTCGTTGTCCGAGCCAAAATCGGCCCTGGTCCGGAGCACTTCCACGCACGCCGTGCCAAACAGCGCCGCCTGTTTAAGACGCCCGCGCTGTTTTCCCTGCATATTCTTACACACCTTAGAGATATGCAGTACTTCCTTGAATAATTCCCTTGCCCTGCTGGCAAGGTCCTCCGAGGGGTTATTCTTCGCCTCGTCAATTGCTTCGTCCAAGTCCAGTTTGGACTGTTTGAGCAACTCTTCAGGGAGGAGAGCAGCCATATCCTGCTCCCTCTTCAGATCCCATTCTTTCTGCAGGACCTCTAAGTACTCCTTTCTCGCCTCTCCAACTCTAATATACTCGCCCGTAGTGGGCGGGGCTCCTCTCTTCCTTTTAAGGTGATATCGACTGCCCCATTTGCTGACACATGATCTTTCGCTAAGGGACTGGTCACTTTCGCCAGCTGTCTCCATCTCGATGTCTCTCCCGGCCTCCTCCTCATCCGGGACGATACATGGTGACGTAAGATCGATCGTACCGAGCGACCCTTCACCCTTCTCGGACTGCGCCTCCACTTTATCGGCATCCTCTTCCCCGCTCGCAGTGGTGTCGCCTTCCTGCTCCACCTTGGTCTTCGAGGTTGTTGCTCCATGCCTTCCTCTTCGTTTGCCTTCTTTAAAAGAAGCCGGTCCAGCTCTATACTTCTTCGTTCCCTTCTCGCTGTCCTTCGCAATAGCGGTTCCCGTTGGCTCCCTTGCGGAGCAGGTGCCAACTTGCCCATCGCTTGATAAAGACGAGGGGGTGCCTGGGACGATAGTCCCCCCCCGCCTGCCACTGGGCATCCGACCTCCCTGTGACGGTAAGTCAGAATTCTTATCATTGTCGTTATCCATATTATTTTTGAAAAGAGGGAAACAGTCCCTCGACTGATTAATAACGCTACTCCAACCGGCAGACCCAGACACGAGAAAATGTCCCGTCGGCCCCGTCAGTCCCGTCACGTCGAGCCCTATCCCTGAAACGTCGAGGCGGCCTCGACGGGCGTCTTCTCTACCACCTCGCAACGCGATCCATCTACATACGGCGCCGGGAAATATCGCAAAATCTCCCAAAGAAGACTGACCTTGCACGACGTATGCGCGCCCGAACTAAAGGGCTTCCCCGCACGCGCCCCACGCGCCGCGACGCGCCCCCGAGCCGCCCGCGAGCCGGCACATCACGCGGCACACGCCCCCAAGACGCAGACCTACACCCCCCGATTCGATAACCCGAACGCGAAGGGAGAGGCCCCGCCATAATTTCGGTCGGTCCCCAGCTCGCACCAGTCGAGCCGGTGTCGATCGCAGCGGCAAACAGGCCACCGACGATCGACATCCCAAAGGGGGGACCGAACCGAGCGGGAAAAAGGGACGCCACCCCGCGACCACCACCCCGAGCACCCGCAGACCGCCGCGACCCATCGACGCGCGACCCCGCACGGGTAAGTACGGCCGGTCATACAGGGACGGGACCCCCTCCCCCCCACCAGGGGGAAGTGAGGGGGCCACCGCGTACTGCAGGCCGGCCACCCCGACTGCCAGAAACTCCGACCCGGGATGCAAGCATCCCGGCGGCTCTGGGCAGTCCCACCCGCCCGGCCCCGACCTCGGAATACGTCCGAGCGGCCCGGACGGGCGTCACCATCATCCACCGCGGGACACCGCGCCATCCGCTCCAGGGCAGAACCTAGAGACGAGATGGCCGGCACCAGCAACACCCACCGAGGCCCCGGTCAAAACCGGCAGCCTCCAATTGGGTCCAAGAGGACCCATCCCCTCCCGCTGCCCCCCGGCGAGGGTACTCCCGGCCGGGCCGAAGCCCGCACCCGGAAGCCCAACCGCCAATGAGGAGCGTCCAAGCCCCGAGGGACTCGTCCTCCTGCTCACGGGCGGGGATCCCTCCCCCTGTCGGTGCCGTGCCACCGGCAATTGAAATCAGGGCCGCCACCCCTATCCGCAGTGAGGCAAGCCTCTAACGGCGCGCGGAACGCCAGGTGCCTCCCCACGAGGAGGCCCGGTGCGCTCTTAGCCAGTCTCCAAAGAGACCAGAGCCCTCTCACGACAAGGTGGCGCACCATCGAGAGGGCTTGCTCGAAGGACCTAACGCGAATCCCAACGATTCAGCTCGGCCTGCCCCTTCGACTTTGACTTGGTACGTGCTCTGGCAGTAACGATTTTTGGGACTTAGAATTATTTCGCGTTCGCGCTTCGAACTTAGAATTATTTCGCGTTCGCGCTTCGAACTTAGAATTATTTCGCGTTCGCGCTTCGAACTTAGAATTATTTCGCATTCGCGCTCTACAAACTTAGAATTATTTCACGTTCGCGCTCTACGAACTTAGAATTATTTCACGTTCGCGCTCTTCGCACTTAGAATAATTTCACGTTCACGTTTAAAAATTTAGCGTTTGCGGTTTTCGAACTTAGAATATTTTTGCATTCACGATCGGATTTATAATTATACATGATGTTCGATCTTAGCCTTTCGCCTCAGTTTCACACTTATAGAATTCTTCATTTGCGTACTTACGATAAATCACATTGATTGAATATAGGCTTTAATATCGTTCCGTTCGAACTTAGAATAGTTCGCTATAAGAGAACATACTCTGCTACGTCGCATTAAACTTATAATAATTTTCTTCGTTCCGATTCAGTGGAATGTTGCCATAGTTAAAGAACGAACACTCAATTGAGCGAACTTTTACACAATCACACGCCTGTACAATGCGCTTTCTTTTCTTTTTCGTTTATTAAAAGTTCTTTGTTCTCTATTTTTCAATTTCTTCCTTTTTCTTTTCGTGTTTACCTTTTATCTCTCACCTTCTATCCTTATCAACCGACGGCGAGACTGAGCGCTGGGAAAACAAGGCGCCCTGTTCCTCGCTACGGCTACCTCCTACCAATCTCTCTCGTGAAGTTGAGCGCTAGGGAGACCAGGCCGCTTCAACTCTCTTTCTCCCTAAATTCTATCCTCACCACGTGGAGACTGAGCGCAAGAATTACCGGGCGCCCTGTTATCCATTAGTTCTATACCGTATCTCTCGCTCTTCCAAACCCCGAGTCTAAGCCCTAGGGAAAGCCAGGGCGCTGCGACTCTAGAATTTCATCTTCCCTCACGAGGACTAAGCGTTGGGGAAACTCGGACGCTCATTCTCTTCCTTCTCTTCCTGACTACTTATCCTTGCCCATCCACTCTCTTCTCTACCATATCTTTCTTTCATTTTTCTTTCGCTTACACGCACACTCACACAAAACATATACTTCACAATGGATAGGTTTACTCGCGATAATCATGGTGCGACGCGGTGTAGCCTCCGGACGGAGGAAACAGTTGCAAAGGCTCAGAAAAGCCTTCCTTGAGCACAGGGAATTCGATCCGGCCGTGTTCGACCGAGCCGTCGAGGCCGCCGCGGCAGCCAAGGGCCTTCCTTTAGCCGAGCCAACAATCCCGAAGGCTCCATTCAAGGAGCTCGTGCCACCGATTCCGTTGACAACATGCGTGCCGAGCCACGTTAAACAGTTGCCTCCGCCGCCAAGCACCGAGGTCCCGTCGAGACGTCCAACGAGGCCTCTACCGGTCGCTAAATACGTGCGACCCAGGGCGGAAAAACAACCCCTCGCAACCACGACCGGTAGACCGCGCATACGCGCTATCGAGGTCACAGCATACACCCTCCGCCGAGAGGGAAATAAAATCTTCATTCATAATCCTTGAAGGAGGCAATATCCCTCTTTCAAGGATTACCTCGCCTTGCCCGATCGAAAACCGATCGTAACAGAAGCGGAAGCCAGAAAAGGAGAGAAGGTTCGCAGCTAAGAGAGGCCCGGCAACTGCTAATCCTCCCACAAGAGGAACCGAGGAATAAGTCCATTCGATTATCTTATAACTAGCGAACAATTAGAGCGCGAAGAGGCTATTGCCCGTATGTAGAAGAGTGCGAATTTATCCGTATTTGTATTGACGAAAGCGAACAGCTTAAAGCGAAAAACTGTTATCCGTATATTCAAGATTCTTATAATTAAAATCTCGTTCGCCCGACGGCCTGTAAACGGTCGATGCTACGCGAAATTGTAATTAGATATAAGGTTGGAAACGACATTTGAATCATAAACGGACATTATTTCAATCATTTTCTTGTTTTTTATTAACTGCTATTCAATTCCCGGCATATCTTAGATATACATGTTACATCTTGCAGCGTCAAAGGAGAGTCGAGTCGTTGTGAGCGGGCTAGAAAAATCAGGTGTACCATCAATTCCGAGAAATAGAGACGGACTTTATCGCGAGTGTGACTATCTTACACATCGAGGAGAGGTTCCTGAATCGTGGTGACGGTGACGTCGTCAAGAGGAAGGTGAAGCAGCGGCCAAGGAGACACATGCTGTAGCGACGCCGGACAGGACATCCTGACGCCCCTGCTACTCTTCTTTTTTTTCTCGTAACAAGGGAATCTTGGTTGACTTCAAGAGGGACGTGACCGAGACTCCCGAACTACAGGAACTCCTACCGTCGATTCTGATCTCTTCTGAGGCCCCAGGTGTGCTCCCTCTAAGTCGGTATACGCGGTATTATTTGTTATTCGCGTGCGATCCCGCCATTTTTCCATTGCATTCCCGCGTTTTATATACCGCGTTCACTACATACATATATTGCATTCGCGTTACTATTCGTTATTCGCGTGTGGGCGATCCCGCTATTTATCCATTGTATTCCCGCGTCTTATATACTGCGTTCTGTAGATTTCATATACTGCACTCGCGTTATTATATAGTATTCACGTGCTGGCGATTCCGCTACTTTTATATTGCGTGCTGACGTGCGGTATTCACACTTATGTTACGTTCTCGTAGCAATTCCAATTGTATCAGAACCTTCTGGGTTCATCGTAGCCGTTCATTATTATCGGTTCGTCTGAACCGCAGAGTTCACGATTGGACCATTCTCTTATCGAACCTATTCTGTATTACTGGCAATTGTGGAAGACAGCTGAACCGCAGTTTTCACCCATTCGAGACACTGACGAGCAACACGACGTTGCAAAAAGTTCGCGCCCGAAAGGGTCTGGACAAACAGCTCGATGCTGTGGTGACGGGCGTCAGGGCTCTATCGTACGCCAATTAATCGGACGATCGAGCAGCACGGGGCTATGATGAGAGAATTCAGTTCTCGTATGTGGTGACGAAGAGAACGAGATTGTCTAGAAAAATTTATTCCTTCGGGTCGATTATAGCAAAGAGTAATTCCGACTCTTGTGTTCACAAGAATGTTTTTCGTCCTTTCTTTTTTTTTTGAGATTTTTTTGAGACCGTTAGCTCAAACTCCAGTCATTCGTGGAACATACGAGAGTCTACTTGATTCCTTCTAGTCTTAGCATATCGACACAGGAAAACCCATTCAGGGAATCCACAACCCTCGCTGGACAACTCGCCATCCCTGAAATATCTAGTGGATCAAGATCATCTTCGGCTTATAACCGGAGTGTGTCGCCCCCGATCACCTCTGTTCTAATAAACCTATTATTTTCTGATCAACAGATTGATTTTTAAAATTTTTATATCCTTTGGCGCAATCCAAACCAAATTAGCAAATTACAGTTCAGGAAACTCCAATGATGACAATACTGTAAGACGATTCTTTTGCGATCCGATATTAACAGCAGAAATCACAAGTGTCAATCAAGAGTTAATTCATCGAATCGCCATTATTTTGCAAACGCTTGCTTGCGGTGCTAAAGTAAATATTGAAAAGTTTGGGGAATATTCAACAGAAACAGCAAATCTGTATGTGAATTTGTACGTATGATACTATATGCCTGCGTCCATCTACAAAATACTTTTTCACGGGGCGACAATCATTGAGTCCTTCGTACTTATTCCCATAGGCCTATTATCAGAAGAAGCTCAGGAGTCATGGAATCAAGATTTGAAACATTATCATCAATTCAATACTCGAAAATGTAATAGGATTAACACAAATGAAGACTTAATGAATAAACTATTAATTTCATCAGATCCGTACATATCCAACTTGCGAAGAAAACCGAAGAAAACAAAACTAATGATAGATCCAGACGCGAAGACGTTATTGATTCTATCGGAAGAATGAATGATCTTGCCTTTGTTAGTCGGATCGATCAACGATTCACGTCTTCATTGATTAGATCAGTCACTGATCTTATCACCATTTGCACTATAATTGAGTATATTTTTGTCAAGTACTTTTCGAGATATTTTAAATTTCATCATGACACTTTTTAATATAAAATATGAAATATCTCATAAATATTCACTTTTCGATGACTACCTTAATTCTTTTAGATGTAGAATAATAAAAGGAATTGGTTAATATAAAAAACACGAAGAATTAGGTTCAAAAATTTTATTGCATTTTTTAATTGCATTGGTGGATTTTACAAAATTCCATATCTAAAATTAATACCAGTAAAAAAGATTCCTTTATATGAGGTAAAGTCATTGAAAAGTGAAAATTTTATGAGAGATTCCATATTTTATATTAAAAAGTGCTATGACAAAATTTAATCTCGAAAAGTACTTAACAAAAATATACTCAATTATAATGTTTTGGAAAGCTCTCAGAATACGTATTACAAGAATATACAATAAAAAGTAGGAGGTTCCATTTAAGAAATTGAAGGTGACCTTTACGTGACCTTTAAACGACTATCCAAGGTTTAACTTATGACCTTATGTCACTCTCAAAACTATACAACTTTTGTCTGAAACATTTTTTGATGTTTTGCTTAGTTTACGAAATATTTGCCCGTACTGATTAAAATGGCCCACTCTGTATACATATGGTATATATCTACAAAACAACGTTTATACATAAATATGGTTACTTACATCCGCATGTTAATAAATATCCACGCGCGCAAATATACAGTTTATCAATCCATTTAAATACATTTTGTACAATTACTCGGCAGTCAAAGTTTACTTTAAGGAAAAAGTATCTGTATTTATATGTATAACTAATTCCTAGCAATAGTATTTAAAAATTGGTCACGAGGGATCTCTTGAAAATTTCAAGACGATCATTTAAAAAAAAAGCTTTAAAATCGATTGAAAATTGAGGGCTTCAGACTTTTTTCCTTTTCCCATTTCCCCAGAAACAAAGCGCGTCTTGTGGCCCCACTGTGCCCAGTCCCGTCTAAAAGGGACTTCCACAATCGCAAGCGGAGTCACCCAAGACTTATCTCAGCAGTCGACAAGTGATTCACCTAACGGAATTTGTCTCGATCGAACTACTCTTGTTCGAAGCAGTAAGAGGACCGACAACGCATACCGAGCACCGTATACGGCTTAAGCCTGAACCACCCATCAAACAACGATACCGATCCCAGTACCCAGCCATGCAGGCCGTGATCAACGACAAAGTCAACAAAATATTGACAGAAGGTGTCATAGAGCCATCGAACAGCGGGTGGAGCTCACCGGTGGTTCTAGTCCGGAAGAAGGATGGCGTCTATCGCTGCGTCGACTTTGGCAAGCTCAATGAAGCATCCGAAAAAAATGCCTACCCGCTATTGCATATACCACCCTGGATAAACTACGGGGAGCACGATACCTCTCTACGCTCTACTTGAAGAACGGATATTGGCAGGTGCCACTGGCCCCTCCCAACCGACCAGCCACCGCATTTGCGGTATCGGGAAGGGGGCTTTATCAGTTTACCATCATGTTATTTGGCTTGCACTCTGCCCCGGCAACTTTCCAAAGGCTGCTGGACTCCGTGTTGGGGCCGAAGCTGGAACCCAACATGCTGATATACCTCGACGACATTGTTGTGTCTACCCGCATGCTGGAAGAATACCTACGACACCTCACCGAGATATTTCGCCGCCTACGCCCCGGTTGCAATTGAACCCGGACAAGTGCCACTTCTGCCAGTCAAGTCTCCGCTACATGGGGCACATCGATAGGCACGGTATACGTAGCGATCCAGAAAAAGTTGTAACAGAAATGTAATCTCACTCTCAACGTCGAAGTGCTCCGACTCGTCGACAGACCAATTGATCCCTAGTTATAAGAATCTTGATTGTAATCTGTAATATCGATAATGCGCAAACGCCGAGGAGCTGACCCCACTCTAGGTCCCCGGAGCTCTAGGAGCAAAGGAGTAGGAGACCACTCTTCGGGATGCTCTCGACACGAAAACATACACGAATCCACGGCATCTTTGTAAATCCCGGAGAGGAAGTTGAGAAGTCGGAGCACATAAGGACTGCTAGTGGATCGCAATAACCAAGGAATAACAAAATTGATTTATAAAGTGCATATTCCGCCGAATTAAAGTGAGTTTTGATTTCTTATACTTGTTTGGGTCATTCCATCTTCCCGACCCTGGATGAACTCCCTCGTTGATTGCATTTGCGATAAGTTTATACATTTACTAATCCATGATTAGTTGGCGCCCAACCATTCAAATTTATTACTATAACTAGAGCCCTGACGGCTATGACCCGGCTACGTCAGGTGAGGCAGAATTATAACCGTTAAAGAAAAGCCTGTCTCATTTGGCGCCCAACGTGGGGCCCGATGGAAATTTGTGCATTATAAATAAAGAATTAAAGTAATTCAATTGAAAATTTATTGAATTGTGATGATTATTGAATTCGAATAGAAAATATCAGCTAACGACTTGGTACATGAGCAGGTGTAACAGTAACGTCGTGCTAATTGGTATGTGACCTTGTTATGATGTCGCAAATGCAAATAACGGCCGACCAAATAAACTTGTCCTGTTCGCCTGCCCACTGCCTTATGTTTCGCCTTATCGAATGTATTATGTGTATTAAAGTTGAAGCTCCGTTAAAGTAATTTATAAGGAAAATTATTCCGCGTGTTCCTATTATTAATTATCATTCGCGGTAAATCGAGTGAAATGCTCATGAGTGTTTGATTAGCGGATATTTGACTAGCGGAGAGCAAGGAGTTTAACGTTGAATCGTCCGATTACTCTTTTATACTAATAATAATGATAATTTTTCAATTATATTTATGATTGGCTTGAATTGCCATGTGATAGAATTGTAAATAGTTAATGAATGATCCTGTTAAGCAATCTGAATCTTGTTTCGGTTGTTCGGGAATTAATGAATAAACTCTTATGCGAATGCGGATTGTTGGGGCGAAGCTGTGATTGAAGCTCGATGCTGATGATCGCCAGACTCCTCCAACAATAGTAAACACTGGCGTTGTATGAGTCGAGTTACTTGATCGGATCTTGCTCTGATATCGTGACTATATTCAATTTCTTGTAATGAAACTTTATCTATAATCATTGCGTATGCGACAATTGTCGCGATATTATTCCTTGATATAGCTCCGTACTGATTGCTGTATGGTTTACTAATTACTAGTTATTTTACTAATTACTCACTAATTGCGTTGTATATTTATAATTATATATTGCTAATCGTATATTTATGATTACTATTGTTCATATATTTTACTATACTCTGTATACGATCTCCGCGTCACCATAACGTCAGAAATGACGTCGATGTTCTTTTCGCCAACCAAAAGGAGGCCTAACAAAAATCAAACGCGCCAAAAAGAAAACGCTGACAGCGTTTCGGCCATAGACGCGGTGAGTCAAGCTGTGGATCGCACAAGCTTGACGGGGGCGGAGGGTGGTCAGTCGTATGCGGGCGGATCATTAACGGAAATCGAAGAGGGCCCGAGTGCGAGCGCGTTAATTGATGTAAGCGTAGCAAGCGTTCCTCCCGCGATGGGCAGGGGCAGAGGTATTAGAACGCCTACGCCTCCTACAACAGGTTCACGGCGTGCCACACCGGTCGACAACGCGTTGGGGGTCGTAGAGTCGCGATTAAATACGTTCGACAAACGTATATCAGCTATCGAATCTATGAAGGGCGCGATCGATACCATGGTCTCGAGGTTTGAAGAACTGTTGAAAATGCAGACTGAATTGGTAGGGTCCCAGAGCACCGTCCTAACCAACGCAAACCCAACAGAACGAGGATTAAGAACTCTTCCTCAAAATCGTATCACGGTCGAAAGAAAAATTAATTTGAGGGGTCACATAACGGGAAATTATTCGAGCGATGACGAGGTTGACGGAACGGATGGCCATCCGACGCAGCCGTTAAGGCGCAGCGATATTTCTCTGCTTCGAAAGAAGGCTATCGATCAACCGGGAGCATTTGTACCGTATAAAAATCCGCAGCCTCAAATAAATTCTATCCCAGTCATCCCGAGTAGCGGAGCAATTCGGAAGCAGGATATCATGCCAAATAGAGAAGAGTCGCGACAGGTACACTTCTTGACCGGCCATCGCCCAACTATCCCGAAAACGATAGCTGGAAATCAACGATCGATGGATGCCTTGGGCGGAGAGGAACTACTCAGACAGGCGAGCAATCCTAACGCTTCAGTCTCGGAGGAACGATGGGAAAATAAGTCGTCTAAACGGATAATCAGATTGACGGTGGGTCGTTCCCTACCCAGTGGTCAGATCGTCGAGGAGGACATGCTGTTGTCTGAAGAACAATATAGGCAGTTAATGAAGCAAAATATCAATCCGTCAGAATCACAGAATGCCACACAACCAGATATCACCGGCCAACCCCGACAACTTGGCCACACTTCTCGCATGCCACGCGAAAAAGGAAGTTATTGTGATCAACGGGGGTCGCCTACGACAAGAAGAGGCACCCTATCGTGGAGGACTAGTGATTCCAGCGACGACGACGAGCTTAGTCGATCACACCGCGGGTTTAACCCATACTTGCGAACTGAAGCTTTCCCCTCAAATGGCCGATACGGTGTGGATAATTATTCACCTGCGAGCTTTAGCAATTGTGAAAATTCGGTTGCGTTCAAAATAGGTCGTATCGTAAGTACGTGGAAAATTACTTTCCCTAAAACGGAAAAAGATCCCGAGCAGTTTCTGCTAATATTGAAGGATTATTTGAGCACGAGTGGCGTTCATAAGGACTTGTTTGTGCCCTGCTTATCGAAGATCTTCGAAGGACCCTATCGATCGTGGTACCTTGTCAACAAAAAATCATGGCGGACGTGGAAAGATTTTTCGAGGGCCTTTCGCTACCAGTGGGGAGTTAGGAAAGCGGACGGTGATCTCTTCGTTGAGATTCGTGACATGAAGCTCGAAAAGGGCGAAAGCCTAGCAGAATTCGCCTGTAGAGTACGTCTTATTTTTGAGCCTATGCAACAGCCCCCCCATTTTAGGGAGCAATTAAAGCAGATCATGGCAAAATTTAATCCGCGGCTTACGTTCGAGATTCTAAACTTGCCATTAAATAACTATGACGAATTTCTCCACTATGTCAACGAACGTAATTATTTATATAAGAGATCGGTCGAGTCACAACCTCTACGTTCTAAAACTAAACAAATCGAACTAAATTACGTTCAAGATCAACTCGATTCTGCGGAGGAGGAAGGCGATTTTCAGTCGACCATCAACGACAGTATTAATAGCGATGGGGAACGCACTACCGACCTTAAGTTTTTTGAACGAGGGGCCTCGAATAAGCCAAAGAAAATGCAAAAGCCCCAAAATCCTAAAACCATGACGCGACAAAGGCTTGAACGGAATCTAGAAAATTTCGATAAAACCGACAAACAAAATAACACCGCAACTCCTCAAACCGAACAATCGAAAAATAGTTACTCAGGCATCACCTATGATCAAAGCAAGATGTTTTGCTATAATTGCGGTCAAATGGGACATGCAACACGCCTGTGCACGTCCAGCCGACAGATAGTATGCTTAACTTGTAGGAAAACCGGCCACGATAATGTGACTTGCCCAAGGACGCAGGGAAACGCGTGAAGCCCACAATAACTCCACCTCAAGTTGTTGATACCAAGGGCCCGAATGAGGAAATGGAAAACGCAGACCCGTCAGCCAATGCCAAACCCGACTCGCACGGGATCAATATAGAGCAAATTAAGAACTTAGACAAGTCAAGACATAAAGATGCCTGTTTAATGTCAAATAAAGTTGAATTAATACCTGCCACTCCCATTAAGTTAAATGTTTTTTTCGATTCGGAGGATGAGTCGGAACTGTCGGATCGCGAGGTGGAGGAACTGCTTGGACAAATCGAAGCGGAGGAGCCTACAATTGGATCCTTGAATTTGTCAACTTTATCAACCCAAATCATTGACGCCACAGAGAGTGCTTGTACTACTCAGACCGAGAATTGCGACTTGCCTGGGAACGGGGGACCTCCTAATCCATCACTGCATGTTGCTCCGCGACTGATTCAGCGACGAATTTATTGCGGAGGCAGAATTGAGGAGCCGAGGGAAGTATTGAGAATGCCCGTCGAGATTTCTATTGCTGAGGAGAAAATATGCGGAATCATAGATAGCGGCAGCGAGCGCTCCTACTTGAGTGAATCGGCTTATCGGCGGGTAAAGAAATACCAAATTAGGGAACTAGCGCCGGACGCCTCGTCCACGGCAGGTGTGCGTCTTGGCGATCGATCTATAGTTAAAACCTTGGGGGGCACAGGCTTCGTGATCGATATAGGCGATGTATACGGTCCTCAATGGTTCAGTATTTTACCGGGATTATCGGGGGATCTGATCCTTGGTATGGATTTTTGGTTGACTTTTAAAGTAGCAATTAATCCATTCTTACGCACATGGAATTTGGCCGGTAGTAATTATACGTTCCCGCTATCTCATCGCCTCGTCGCCCCTGTCGAGCTACAGAATCTCACCGTAAATCAAACCCAGAAGCTTAAAGAATTCTTGGATACAGAATTTGAAAAATTTGACCGAGACTCTACGGGTGAGACCGATCTTATTACACATGTAATCGATTTAGACAGTCCAACACCGCATCGACAAAAACCGTATCGTCGAAGCGAATTAATCCGTAAATTTATTAATGAAGAAACAGATAGGTTACTGAAGAAAGGCTATATCACCTGGAGCAACAGTGAGTGGGCTTGCTCCCCAGTTATTGCCCCAAAAGCAAATGGCGGGCTTAGATTTTGTATAAATTATCAACCAGTTAATCGTCAAACTAAAAAACCAGCGTATCCTTTACATAACATGAGATCAATTTTGTCACAATTACACCAAGCAAAGATAATTTCGACTCTGGATATGAGCGAGGCCTTTCATCAAGTCCCTATGGATAAGAATAGTCGGAAGTACACTGCATTCGTTGTCGAAGGTAAGGGACTGTTGGAGTGGGTCAGAATGCCGTATGGTCTCACTGGCGCGCCGGCAACGTTCCAGCGTTTAATGGATATCCTGAAAAGACGCGTTAAAGAATTAATTGTTGAACGGAAGCTACCAAATAAATGGATCGACCAGGTATTTACCTACCTGGATGACTGGATAGTTGTCAGTCAGGACCTTGACGAACATATTGCCCTACTATCTCTAGTTTTTTAAGTGCTTCGCGGTGCCAAGCTGTTAATTAACAGAGAGAAGAGTAGTTTCGCTTGTAAGGAAGTAAAGTTCTTGGGCTACATTATCGATGAATTCGGCATGAGACCAAATCCCGAGAAAATTCGACTCATATTAGACTTTCCGGTCCCCAAGGGTAGAACACATTTGCGCCAATTTATCGGCATGGTAAATTGGTACCATAGACATCTGAGGAATATCGCGAAAATTCAGGGACCTCTCAGTAAACTAACGAGCCCAAAATATCCCTGGAAATGGACTGATGTCGAACAGAAGTCCTTTGAAGAAATAAAAACCGCTCTTGTTGACGCACCGCGATTGTACGTCCCTATATCGGGGCAACCGTTTGTCTTGTATACGGATGCTAGTGATTTCGGTCTGGGGGCAATACTCGTCCAGCTGGACCCCGAAAACAGCAAAGAAAACCTTATAGAAGTTTTAAGCAGACCGTTACGAGGCGCAGAACTACACTATACCACGACCGAAAAAGAATGTTTGGCCGTCGTCTGGTCCGTCGAAAAGTTACGATGCTATCTGGAGGGTATGCCATTCAAAGTCGTTACTGACCACCAAGCATTGCAATGGCTTCACGGTTTAAAAAACCCTACGGGTCGTCTTGCCAGATGGGCTATTTACCTATACCAACACAACATGACAGTTGAACATAGACGTGGCACCACGAACGAAGCGCCGGATGCCTTGTCACGCATGTACGACATCGACGTCGACCCTCTCGGCTGGGAAAAGGTGATCGAAGAAACGATCCAAGGCAGGCTCCAATTGAACTCTATCTGCGACCAAAATTGGTATGAGGCGAAATTCAATTTAGTGCGGAAACAACCAGCCAGGTTTACGGAATGGAAAATTGAAAACGATGAATTGTTTTATTATCGCCCGGATTACGAAAAAGCGTTATTAGATGACGAAAATCCGTGGAAAAAGGTCGTAAAATCCGACGAAGTATTGACGATTATCCGGGAAAATCACGACACGCCGCAAGCGGGCCACCTGGGGAAGGACAAAACGTACGATAGAATCAGGCAACACTACTATTGGCCCGGGATGTCACAGGATGTCAAGTCATATGTGCAAGATTGTGAAACCTGTATCAGAGTAAAATATAATCAAAACCCGCTAAAAGGTCCACTCAGGACGAGACCGATGCAACAGCCCTGGACACAATTATCGATAGACACTGTCGTGACACAAACAAGGAGTAAAAAGGGAAACTCTAACGTCGTCGTGGTACAAGATTTATATACTAAATACATTGAACTTTTCCCGTTACGACATAGAAATGGCAAAGCAATCGTTAGAACCCTAGACACAGTTTTTGATCGGTGGGGTACGCCAAAATCAATTATTACCGACAATGGATTAGAATTTATAAACAAAGATGTCAAGGCTTTTTTGTCAGCGAGAGGGGTCGAACATATTACTACACCGTTGAGTCATCCCCAAGCTAATCCAGTCGAACGCGTAAATAGGACGATAAAACCTATGATTTCAGCATTTATTAACGATAAGCACAGCGAATGGGACGAATATCTACCGAAAATCCAGTTTGCCTACAACACTGTACCGCACGCGGGCAGTAGAATCTCGCCGTTTTATCTAAATCACGGCAGAGAAGCCGTAGCTAAAAACGTAATTACGTCTTCGGGAAATGATAACGGCCAGATTCTATCCGATTCGATCGACAGTTGGGCGAAGCGAATAGGCAAAATCGATGAATTCGGACACAAGATCGAGTATCAGTTAAAGAAATATACCGATAAGCGCATAGCTAAAGCTAATTCCGATAAAATAAAATCCGTAGACGTGAGTGTAGGGACAGAGGTTTACTATCCAAATAAAAAGTTAAGCAACAAAGCCGAAGGATACTTCTCGAAATTGGCTCATCGTTATTCGGGGCCAGCGCTTGTAAAAAGAATAATCGGACCGATGGTTGTTGAGCTCGCAGATAGGTCAGGCAAAAACGTCGGGAAATATTATGTTACCGACCTCAAAATACCACGACGTAGTATACGGATAAAGTAAACTAATATAACCATTGGTTGCTATGCCTTAATAAAAATTAGCTCTTTTCCCGTCCTTGTGAAACGTGAAACTCAACCTGCTTCACCATACGAACCTTGTCCCCGCATATCACTCTGGATTGACCCTAGAGTATGGGTAATTTAATAAATTGTAGTGGCTAAAGCATAATTGTAATTCGAAGTGATGAAATGTCCCCGGCGGGATTGTGAATTTTATGATCTTAATGAATTGGAAAGACTAACCAAGTCAGTTACAAATAGATCCGTCTGCGAACCATAATGAAATTTCGATTACGACGTTGAGATTTGAAGGGGGAGAGTGTAACAGAAATGTAATCTCACTCTCAACGTCGAAGTGCTCCGACTCGTCGACAGACCAATTGGTCCCTAGTTATAAGAATCTTGATTGTAATCTGTAATATCGATAATGCGCAAACGCCGAGGAGCTGACCCCACTCTAGGTCCCCGGAGCTCTAGGAGCAAAGGAGTAGGAGACCACTCTTCGGGATGCTCTCGACACGAAAACATACACGAATCCACAGCATCTTTGTAAATCCCGGAGAGGAAGTTGAGAAGTCGGAGCACATAAGGACTGCTAGTGGATCGCAATAACCAAGGAATAACAAAATTGATTTATAAAGTGCATATTCCGCCGAATTAAAGTGAGTTTTGATTTCTTATACTTGTTTGGGTCATTCCATCTCCCCGACCCTGGATGACCTCCCTCGTTGATTGCATTTGCGATAAGTTTATACATTTACTAATCCATGATTAGTTGGCGCCCAACCATTCAAATTTATTACTATAACTAGAGCCCTGACGGCTATGACCCGGCTACGTCAGGTGAGGCAGAATTATAACCGTTAAAGAAAAGCCTGTCTCAAAGTAAGCGCCATTACGGACTAGTCGAACCCCACCACGGTGCGCAAAGTATAACAATTTTTGGGGATGGCCTCGTGGTATAGATACTTCATTCCGAACTTCTCCATCTTGGCAGCGCCTCTGACCGAGCTGACCAAGAATACGCGCTGGAGATGGGAAGAAGCCGAGAGGGACGCATTCTACCGCCTCAAGGCAGCCTTAACATCGGCTCCCGTGCTAGCGTGCCCGGATTTCGGGAGACCATTCGTGTTGCAAACCGACGCCAGCAAAGAGGGTCTGGGGGCGGTACTAACACAAGACCTGGAGCAGGGCGAAAAAATGATCGCCTACGCCAGCCGAACACTCGAGAAAGCCGAATAGAACTATAGCGCCACCGAACTGGAGTAGTGGTTTGAGGAATTCGCCGGATGCGGGGATACCTAGAAGGGTATCACTTCACGGTCCTCACGAACCATCAAGCCTTGAAATGGCTACAGTTAGAAGCCTCCTCGGGGCGATCGGGACGCTGGATGTTCGAGCTACAGCAGTTCTTTGACATTCAATACCGGCGAGGAAAACAAAATCGGTCGTAGCGGATGCTTTCTCGCGAAAACTACCGGTCAATGCAGTATCCACCGGCCAATGATACGAGCGCATCCGTAATCAAGTAAAAACGCGTCCGGAATCCCTTCCTGATTACGTCCTCTGAAACGACCGGCTCTACCGATGTGTTGCACGATCTCGATTTCCGAGACACTCCGACAGAGGAGCAGGGGAAGGAGTGCGTGCCCCGCGAGAAACGAGCGGATGTCCTGCGCCGGCTACATGACGCCTCCGCGTCTGGCCTCCTCGGGATCGCCAAGACTATTTCTCACATCGCTATATTATTGACCGAGCATGTTCAAGGAAATTGCTCGATATGTGCGACAGTGCTCGAATTGCATTTCACATAAAGTCTTACAACAACGCAACAGCGGGACAAATGCACGCCACATCAGTGGACACCCCATGGCAGCAGGTCTCGATCGACCTCCTCTACCACGATCCGTCAGGGGACACACGTGGCTACTAACAATGCAAGACCGGTTCAGCAAATGGGTTGAATTGATACCCCTCCGTCGAGCAACCGCATGTTTCAATTGAACAGCTGCTTCGCGAATTTTCTAACATTCCTCGATTAAAACAAAATGAAAATGTATTACAATATTGAGTGACAAGACACGATAGCCCCGAATTGAAAGAATTAGCATTTGTCGCATTGTCATTGCCAATGACACAGGTTAGTGTGGAACGAGTATTTTCGAATTTAAAATATGTTCTTTCAATTTTAAGAGGAAACCTAGATTCATGCGTGACAGATGATATTTTAGTTATGAGATGCAACAATTTGTTTATACGACGGGAGTAAGTCAGTTCAACTGACGCTACTATTGCTGCTGTTAATTTAACAAACATCTTCTTTTGCCTTCCAATATTATAATAAATTTTTATTTTAAAAAATTTGTCAAAAATTAATATTTTTGTAAATTTATACGGTTCTATTCTTAACGATTTCAACGTATCGGATAAATGTTTTCCTCTCCGTTTGTTAAATATGTATTCATTAAGTGTCCTGCTTTTCGTAGGGCATAATTAAAAGTATTAGGATCAAAAGGAAATAAAGTTTTGTTTCCATAGTATTTTTGATTCATTTTATTTCGTTTTGCATCAAATTTCAAACCACAGCTTTTTTGATCCGTAAATTTTGTTTTTCTTTGTTTTGAATATAGTTTCGTTGAATATAATTTCGTTTTTAGATTTTTTTCTCTGAAGCGAAACTAATTTTCGTTACATACCAGGTACAAAACTAAATAGATATCACTTGTCTTTAGTTTTTTTGGGGGGACAAAACTTTTCTTGAGTTTTGTTTCGTGTGCCATCCCTGCTTCGCTCGCGTTATCTCTCTGTCCCACCCATATGACTATGACCTCACCCGTTCGTGATCTCGTAATCCAGCGCCTCGTCTATTTTATCAATATTTATCAATTTTTATTAGAGTAAGTATTTTATTTTATGAGTCGCATCTTCGGAGAGGAATGGGATTAGGAATGAAAAAAACAGAATAAAAATGTTTTTAAATCAATATATTTTTCATTATGTTAACGCATCATTGATAAAAAATTGACAGCAAGCATATCAAAAACAGCATCATGAAAAATTATATCTATTGCTGCGACAAGCATATATGTGAGAATCTTAAAGAACTTACAATTAAAATGAGTTTTTCGATAGGAGAAATAAAAAAAATCGACGATATATCTACAGATAATATACGTTTATTTTTTATGGTAGTACCAACTGAACAGCTTGAATACATTTTGCAAAGCACAATTCGATACATGTTTCTGACAACGTAAAGTGTGTGTAGCGTCTAACTACTGCAGAGATTCCATGTCTTCGTAATGCACGATGTTCTCGACGTAGACATCCTCTCGTGCATCGTCTAGGAGCAAATTCTGCAATCATTCTCATTTCTCGTGTTCCTTTACGTACACGATGGGCAATGTTTCATTCAACATCGCACTTGTCACTGCCTTTGAAATCAAGTCTCTAGCCATGCTGTAACGAATTGTTCCATCATCCCCTTGCAATCCGTGATGTTTTGTCGTCAACCAGGATGCCCGCTGCTTGTCTGCATTGCTGAGAAAATGCCATGGTTCGAAACTTTCGAAAATATAATGAGAGAGAATATATCCCTCTCTGAGGGCGGCAAACTCCTTCACGACGAAGGAACTTCTGCCAACGATGAAACCTTGCAGATCCACGAACGTTGGCGCGGACATGACTGATTTTCGGCACGTCGAGAAGTGAACTGCGGGAGGATCGCGACACATGAATCTTATATTGGAATATTGCTAACATTGCAATTTACATGATCTTGTGCACTACATTGGACAATGAGCAGTATTCGACGACGCGATCGTGCAGGATGAGACAGTAGGCGGTAGTATTTGCCGATACATTCTCTTTGCAATCAAATTCTATGCGCACATCCACAGTAGCACTCTTGATAGACTCGTTCTGTCGCGCGCAATCGATGACTACAAAAGATCCATTCGCCAAAAATGTACTTACGTTGCAAAGCGTTTCATAGTCGTATCCATAATAAGCTTTACGAAAACGTGCATACATGTCAAAAAGTATAGCGTACCTATTTTTGTTAAAGTCTAAATTCAGGTGGTCATATGGATAAAATTCAGAGTTTAGATAAAGTTTCACGTTGGTCAAATTACAATCAGCGAATATGCTCGCATCTTGAGACATGATATTCTTTCGACCAGTCTGCAGAGCAAAGATAACGTACCGCGGTTTCTCTAACTGAGTCACAGTTTTGATAGCCCACGAATGCTTGGTCGTGCTCAGCAATAAGTGGTACTCGTACAGTACTCCCATGATCGGAAACTCATACTCAGATATCGTCCGCTTTCCAAAGCTCGCAGCAGGGACAGTTTATTGACCTCATTCAATATAACGTGAGGCATTCGCCACTGTACTTTGAATAGTTCGATTTCTGATTCCGTCTTCGAATCACCATTGATGCAATTGTTGTCGTTGCGCGCTCGTATCAAAATTAGTTCATGGCGGGCGTTAACAATCACATGTTTGTAATCCTCGCAAAAGCCCAAAAGCATATTAAAAGAGCGGTACGCAAAAATTAAAGTATCCTTCCGGTATGGTAGATGTAGTGTCCCATCCGGCATTCCGCAAGATCAGCGCTTTGTCATACAATAGCGATGCATAGTTCTTGATAGTGCTGGTTATTCCAGCGTTTCTGATGCGGTCAATCTCTACGCCGTTGAGTTCGTCGAATTTCGTCAAACATAAATGTCGCACAATTATTTGCAAGAAAAATCTCCGCATCATTGTTCTTCTTTTTCAATTTTCCTTCGATGTAAAGTAAGCTTTCACATGGTAACGTATACAAATCCTGCTGTTGTATGGGTATTCTTATCTCATCGCTATGTCCAAACGTTGTATTGTCATACGGATCGTATGTATGAGTTTCAATTTTGACAATGCTATCGTCAAAAATTGGCTCGCGTCCAATATTCAAGATATCAGCCATTTCGTACAATGAAACCCAATGACCTCAAAAGTGCAATGTTCGACGCAATGAGTTTCTTTTTATCGGGCGATGGGATCTGTTTTCCTTTGATAAAACTTTTCGCTTGTTTCACTTCGTTCAACACTAGCATCTCTCGTTATCGTTGTCTCCTCCGCACATGTAGTCTGACGGTGATCTCTTCTCCGCGAAAATCGAGCAGTTGGCCGTCCTGATCCACGATACGAATCGTCAGATCCGTAATGCTCCGTACGATGATCGGAAGATAAATGATCTGCGCGGGTATTTCCGATATCTTATATCCTGGTGGAATGCTCGGTGAAAACTTGTGTATCGTATGCACGCACTTGTTGCTGTATGCACCCGTGGTCACATTGCACTCTGTGCGAATAATGTTTACGATGATGATATTTATCGATACATCCGATTCGTGCCACTGTCGTGGCTCTAGTACACGATTCGTCGAAAATCTCAACAGCGATCCAATATTGTTAGGTTTTGTAAAATTTATTCTGTGAGCACACTTGATTTCACTTTTCATCGTATTGTTGTTAGCTCGAATCATCAGTGAGTACTCGTCATCATCTTCCCCGATGTCTTTTTTTCTCACATCTTTGGAACGAGATTGTAAAAGCGTGCGTTTCAGATACGTCTCAATGTTGCGCAGTTCGTACGATCCCTCGGGAATGACAATCTCCTTATCGTCAAAGTAGAATTTATTGTTCGATGAATTTACATTCGGGACCGTGTAATAGGTTTCAAAATCCGTCAGACCGAGTTCGTAATCACCATCGCCCAAATCCACAGCTGGAAAGTAGCTTACTGAGAGAATGCTACTCTTGCCGGTGAGTGTAAACGTCAGTGACATGTTTGATACTATGAGTTCAAATGGCGCAACGTCAGCCTTTAAACTGGTCAACGACCTTTTGTTGAAACTGTACACAAAATTATCCACAATTGCTCTGATCGTAACGCTGATAAGGCATGCGACTGTACTCGATTCGTGTCACGTCATTTATTAGATATCGCACCAATTCCCTCGGCGACCGAAGATCATCAAAACTGTCGAAATATATGACGCGATCTCCTCTCTTCGTATACGCCATCCAGTGAGTACCCGGTCCCTCGGCATTGTCCAAATTTACGATACCGCTCTCGTTTCGTCGTACTCCTCCCGTTGGCAGGCTAGCACGCATAAATATACCTCTAAAATATGGAATGTGCATACGCTTTGCGAGTTGTTGTAGTTGCACCCGATGGGATTTTTAACGTCTTTTTGACGTTTTTTTTTTTTCATCGACACTCCTCGTCCACGTTTGTACGGAGCGAGATAAATTCCATAACCTTCCATGACACGATTATGACGTTTCAGTTCTTCCAGCTGACGCTGCGTGACCTTGTTATCATTCACAGCCTTTGCCACTCCCGCCGCTCCACCGACCAATGAACCGATAACTCCCAGTAACGGTAGGATCGGCAGGATACCACCACGTTTTGCTACCGAAAGTATTCGTTTCCTCGTTTTCTTTTTCTTTGTTTTCAGACCCATACCGAATTTTGTTTTGGCCTTCATAGCCGCCTAAACGGCTGTAGCAGCAGCTCTTTCCCCGAAAGTTGAATCCCTCGCGGTAATACGTTTTCGCGCTTTCGCGGCGAGTATATTGTCAGCAATGTGTCGTTCTGCGATATCGTTGTTATGCGAATAGGCTATATCGTGTTCGCGACACGCTGCATCCAGCGGGTTAATACCTTGATCACCTCTCGCCAAACGTTTTTCCAAATGAGTTTCCGGACCACAAAACTGATAACCGGGAATATGTAATTCGATCGGAAGTGCGTTTATCGCACGATTTAACAAGCCTCTTCCAATCTTCGTTGACATTCGCTGCAATTTTTTATCAACGGCGGCGGACCGTCGATATGCGTTCGATGGCACGATAGAAGAAATTGGTTACTTTACATTTTCGAATAACAGTGATGTCATCTCGCCGTGCGATGCACGTCCAAACTCGATCTTTGTTTTTGATGACGTGGCATGTAACAAGCAGAATACGATAAGAGAATATTTGCGATGGGCAGACACGCGGACGTCGATTGCTTCTATCTTTGTCAGACGTATGCAAAGATACCGAAGCATCTTATACGCGACAACGCGAACCTGCTGATCCTGTTCAAACAGGATGGTACCAACCTAAAGCACATATACACCGATCACGTAAACACCGATATGTCTTATGAAGATTTTTGTAAATTATGTCATATCTGTTGACAGCAAAAGTATAAATTTGTAGTGATAGACAAGGATAGCGCGATTTCGAATGGTCGTTATAGGAAAGGATTTAACGACTTTGTGATATCATAACGCGATCAGTTGTCATCGATACGTCAATTAGGCAATATAGATAGCAGCAAGGAGATTAGAGATCGCGAAAAGTTAGCAAAACAGATTGCGAAAACGAGTGATTCGATTCGCAAAAAATGTCGCGCATTGAAAACTGGTAAGTTGGGGGAAGATATGGCATTGGAAAGGCATTTTAAGGGTGCTTTTGTGACCGAACTTCGTATAAAATTGTTGAATAATAACTTACGTTATTCACAGTCGCCACTCGTTTTAACCCGTAAACGAGAAGGTTGTCGGACGCCGCTGTTCCTCGCAGACGCCTCTCTTTGTACCAATGGATGTCGTATCCGTCGAATGTCTCTCGCACACAGACGCCGCTGCTTTCGTGGAGAATGTAGGTTGCGGAATAATTCTAACACAACTTGTTGTACAGTATAACGGTGTATATTGTGCGTTTGTAATACATATGGTATGTTGCGCTCATTAGCCACGCACGTCACATAACCTCTCCGGAAGTTCTTTCGCGGATATTCGGCACGCCGTGTCTCTTTTCATACAACGCACCTCGTTGGCTGTTACTGGCCTGTATATCTTTTACGCGCGTACGCGGAATCACGCTCGAGATCGTTGGTAAACTCGTGTACTTAATATTACGAATATACACTATAATCACTCGCACAAGTGCTCGTATCACGATATATAAATTTCTCGATCTCGATTTTACAAATGGACGTGCCATGCGTCCGCTCGCAATCGTAGTCACGACGCAATTTCGTATTCACGACACTCACGATGAGATAGAATTTTCTAGATCTCACTTTTACGTAAACATCCGTTCGGTAGTCCCAGCGTGATTTCGTATAAACGACAATCACGATATGAAATCGAATTTTCTAGATCTCACTTTTTATAAACGTACGCAAACGTCCGTTCGCAATGGTAGTCCCGGCGTGATTTCATCAGACCGTTGCAATCGTCCGATCCCCGGTTCTCGCTCGTGGTGGGGATGTTGCCACCCGGCGACTATTGTCCAATGAGGTCACGAGCCCGTAAGTCACGTGACCGCCATGATTCTTCGTAGTAATTTGGATATAACCCGTACGCTGTTGTCCGCGCTCGCGTATATCCTATTCGTTCTATTGGTGCTCGCATTATTATTCATCGCCTATTGCTATATCCGGTTTTCACTATTTTATCGCGGTTCTTCGCGTAAGACGCCGCTGCGCCTCGGTCGGGCTCCATCTTGGCCGCCATCTTATATTTCCGTCGGCGCCATATTAGTGACGCCATTACATGACTCTTATCTTCTCCCGACACGGTATTCGATCAGGAATATATTTTTATTTAATTTTCTTTCTTATTTTACAGGTATCGCTCCCGGATCCCCGAATCTGTCTCTTAGAGGTATTTCTTTTTATTTCAATTCAGGTAAGTATTTACTTTTATGACATATTTTATTTGATTATGTATAATGCAAAACTTTTATTTCAGGTGCCGATTCCAACGTTACCCGATATTTCTTTATTAAAATAAAACATCTATCTATATATCTGTATATATATATATATAAAAATAAAATAAACTTTTCTTTTCCGCCTATATTTCTCACGCGCTTACTTGCTACGCTACCCGCGGAATCGCTCTGTATTCGCTAATATAATTAATATAAAATCGCGTATATATATATATGTATATAAAAAAAATAAAATCGTACATATGTTGGCGCTTGCGCTTTTACATGTTAATTTGTCGTGCTTTTCCTCGCGGTTTTCTTCTCTCGCTCGGGTTTTCTCCCCGTCGTTTGCTTCTGCGTCGTCTTGCAGACACTTCGTCGGGCTGCTCGTCCTTCCTTCCGGCGTCCTTCTCTGCCCTTCGGACTTCTCGTCGCCCTTGCTCCTCGTCGGCGCTGCTACCGCCTTCCGAGTCTCGTCCTTGTCGTCCCGCATCGTCGCCATTGATCTCTCCTGGCTCTCGATCGGCTCCATGTTCCTTTGAATCACCACCCTCGGTGACACGCTCTGTACGCTGCAAACCGACGGTTTCACTTTCACATGGAGTTCGAAAAAACGGAACGGAAGAGGAACGGAAAAGGCAAATGGTGGGGGTTAACCAATCAGAACAATTCCGTTCCGTTGTTCCATAGGTGGGTTTCACATGAGAAACATTTTCTACGGAACGGAACGGAAATAACAGAATATATAACCTATGACCACTACAAAAGGTATTCGTATTTTATTGTAAAAAAAGAATTGATAATATACTTATTTATCTTTTCTGCATATTCTTCTTATAAATACGAACATGCTCACGGTCATACCTTTTGAAAACCGCGGACGCTTGACTCGATTTTGCTCTTCGAGTCCACGCACTTGTCACATCGCTGCACCCACGCGAAATAATCACACAAGGTAGCGACTCCACTGGATTGCTCCAGCAGATCGCATTCGATTTGTTTGAATTGTTCCATGTTTTCTTATATCACGTCACACTCTTCTACGGAACACTTGTACGTGACTCGTTCGCATGATTTACAAAAACGTTCATTGTCCTAAACGGTATAATGTTCCCGCCTAAAGCTGTGATAATTGAAACAGACACCTTGATAATTTTTTCGCATTTCCCACTCATTTTCCGAATCCTCCATCTGCCGGGCTTCGCCATTACAACGTTTGGATCTTCCCAACGATCGAAACCTGAAAAATGTATATTGCCCATTACTATTAGCTTGACGTATCTCTCGATATCTGCGGGAATCGCGATGTAATGATATTGAAAAAATTTAAGTTCTTCAAGGATTATACCAATATATAAGATTTATTGTTATAAAATTAACAATATCAGTGATTTACACAAATGCTTGACTGTTGGTCTAAGCAAGTTCTATGAATTATGTGAAATACAGGAGGAATACAATTTAAGATCTTCGTATACATCCTTCTCGTGTCGACTTCCCTCAATAACTTAATCTTCTCTCTCTCTCTCTCTCTCTCTCTCTCACGCCGCTTTGCTGCTCTGTTCTCCTCGGTGTTGCCAACCGTCAAAATTTAACTCTCATAAAACTAAAGCGCGCCATTTGATCTAACTAGAATATACTGAACATATGCATATATAAAGAAACATCGAAACTAAAATAAATCTCTTAATAACTAGGTTTACATTCTACCCTACAACTCGGCCATTCTGAAACATCATCTGACTCAGATGATTACAATGCTCCGGCCCAAGGCTTCATATATTCGGCGCAGGTGCTTGTTTTCCCTTCTCCGGATATTTCACGCTTTACATCGTAGGAGTTATTTGATTTCACTTGCGTTACTTTATAAAGTCCTAAATACTTGGCACAAAGCTTTTTACCTGGCTCCATTTGTACTCTTTTAATCACCACTAAATCGCCGATCTTATACTTTGTGGCCTTGCGTCTCCTTAAATTATATGTTTTGCGGTTTTCGTTTTGTACTTTCAAGATTTGATCTCTAGCTCGCAGTAAATTACGGTCTTTTTCGAACCGTAAACTAAATTCTTCTTCAAGTGCCTTTTTAATAAGAATGTCATCTTTCTGCTTCATTTTTACTCCAACTAATAATTCAAATGGTGTCAATACTTCTTTGAAAGGTTGCACTTAACGATTGTTGAACTTTAGGCACGTGCTTGTACCATTTAGTTAGATATTGTAGCGACAGTTTTGTTAAAACCGGAATAATTGTTCTGTTAATTCGTTTAATTTGACCGTTTGCTCGCGGCAACCCGGTAGTAATCATTGGCTTGACTTTGTAATTGCAACTTCGCAACTACCTCTTTAGATGTTGTCGACTTTGTAGGATACAATCAAATAAACTTGGTGAAACTATCTATCACGGCTAAAATATGATTATAATTTTTGTTCGTAGAATCCAATGGGCCTAAATGATCTACATGGTATGTGTGTAACGGCGGTATGTGTGTAACGGTAAAATCATTTTTATTTAACGGATTGAGAAAACCCTCTTGTTTACTAGCCTTCTTATTGCCTAAAGTACAGAGCACGCAATTAGCGATTACATTTTCAATCTTTTTAGTTAACATCGGAATATAGTGTAACGGTGCGTTCTCGATTTGCCGCGGATTGACTCGTTGTGACCCAGGGTTCGGGAACGCGGCGAGTGAGCTTGCTAAACGGCCCCGGTGCGGCGCACGTGGTGTGTGTTTCTCGTGGGGTATGATTCGCGGTCGCGGCAGAACGCGAGGTTTAAGCCGGACCGGCCGGCAGTCGCGAGTCGAATGCCGGGTGTCCCGGGCTGCGAAGAGGCCGTAACCGTCTCCGTCGACTGCGGGTAGAGACAGGAAGTCGAATGCCGGGTGTCCCGGGCTGCGAAGAGGCCGTGACCGTCTCCGTCGACTGCGGGTAGAGACAGGAAGTCGAATGCCGGGTGTCCCGAGCTGCGAAGAGGCCGTGATCGTCTCCGTCGACTACGGATATCGTTAGCGGGTGTAGGATCTGCTAGGAGTCCTCGGGAGTCCCTGAGGCCGGTATCGGAAAGGATTTCGGGTCAGGAACTGGTGCCAGCTCTTCGCGCGAGCCGGCTTATATACTGGTTCGGCGGTCCCTTCCACGCGTCGACGTGGTGAGGTCGCGGTTTCCCGTGGGGAAACACACACGTCGGATCCTCGTGATCGGCGAGCGTTCGGTCGCAGGGATTTAGTGACGACACCTTAACGGGTCGTCACAATAGTACTCTTGTTTCACCTCTTCGGTGCCTTTTGTTGAAAAATGATTTCGTTTTGCATACCTTGCGGTATGACAAGTAGTTCACAGCCATTCTCATATTTGTACAACACATCATTACGTAAGCAGTAGTCGTTATACGATTTCTCTTTTAGAATCTCCATAATGGCCAACAGCTCTGGATCATTTTTCTGCGCATTTATTACTCTTGTTACAACGTTATCCTCAGCGCTGATTGCCATAGTCGGATAGCGGCTGAATGTATCTACATGACTCATTCTAACTCCAGCCCTATGTTCTATGTTCACATCGAATTCTTCAATTAATAAAGCCCATCGGGCAATTTTGGCGGATGACTTAACTCTATTCATCGTTTGTTTAATCGCGGCGCAATCGGTAACAATTTTAAATTTTATACCTAGCAAGTAATGTCGAAACTTTTCTAAAGCTCTTACAACGGCGAGTACTTCAAGCTCGTAGCTTGTGTATCTGCTTTCTGCGTCAGTCGTCTTATGACTCATGTAGTATACAGGGTGAAGTCTATTATCGTCCTTTTGTAATAAGATGGCTCCGAAGCCATCTTTGCACGCGTCTGTGTACAATTCCGTCTCCAATCTTGGATTAAAGATTTTCAGAACTGGATCCCGACTCAAATCTGACTTCAGCCGCTGAAAAACTTCTTTTTCTTTTAACCCGAACTGAAATGAGTTTTCCTTTTTTAATGTATCACTCAAAGGTCTTCCCTTTATGGAATATGATTCAATGAACTTCCTAAAATAGCCTGACAGACCAAGGAAACTCTGAACATCTTTTAGTGAACACGGCTCCGGAAAGTTTAGAACAGCCTGTACTTTATTAGGCGATGGATGGATATTGCCACTTCCTATTGCATATCCGAGATACTCAATCCTAATTGCAGAAGTTGACACTTGCTTTTATTAATGTCTAAGCCATATTCACTTGCGAATTGAAGCACTCTCCGTAATCATCTAATGCCCTCCTCTATATCCGGCGCAATTATAATTAAGTCATCTAAATATATCAGCAAAATTTCTTCATTAACCAACGGCCGAAAAATATGATTGATGAATCTTTGAAAGACAGGTGGTGAATTACATAGGCCAAAGAGTACTTTAAGAAACTGATACTGGCCTCGATGGATCACAATGCAGTGTACTTACGACTTCGTTCCTCGACATCTACGTGGAAGAATCCATTCCGTAGATCAATTGTACTGAATACACGAGCCTCAGCTAGCCTATCAATTTGCTCCTCAATCAGAGGGAGCGGGTATTTATCTCTGACGATCACCTTATTTAATTTCCGATAGTCGATACATAGTTGAGGAGATCCGTCTTTCTTCTTAACTACCACAACAGGGCTTGCATATTCAGACGAACATGGCTCTACAATGCCCTCATTCACCCAGTCATTCACCTGTCTTTCAACGATATCACTTTCTTTAGGAAGTAATCGGCGTGGACTCTGAAAAATAGGTATCTCGTCTTTTAATGTTATACTCAGCTTGATGTCAGTCGTTTTAGTTTTGTTTGGTTTATATTCCAACATTATCTTTTCCACTTCTTTCTTAGACTCTTTATCTATCATTAAATCCGTGTGAATTGTTTCGTTTTCTTCCGATTGTAATTCAATTTGCGAGAGAAAAACTGGGGCACTTGATTTCTGTACTTTAATACCATTTCTGTCAATTCGGCTTGAGTAATAAAATCGGTACCCAGAATTATAGCGATATTTAAAGCATTAGAAGGAACTATATGAAACGTAACGGGAAAATGAAGATTATCTACTGTTATTATCGTTGGGAAATGTCCGCACGTCTTTACCTGACCTTGTGCGATATCGGTTAAAAGTACTTCTGATTCACACAGCTTTGATACGTCAATTAATGTGAAAATATCTTCGCGCATTAACGAAAGGTGACTATCTGTATCAAGTAAAGCATAAAATTCTTTATCCTGAATAAAAATCTGTTTAAACATTCGACTAGCATTGACTGACTTTGAAACCGTCGATCTTGGCTATTCAAAAGGTATCACCCAGAGTGGTCATCGAGAGAACAATGGAGCCACCCGACGAACAGTTCCAGATGATGGAAGAGACGTACACGCTCGAGAGATCGGACACTCAGCCGATAACGGAGGAGATGGCCGTGGAAATACAGCAAAGCCACGGAGAGGATGACACTTCCAAGGATCGGCCGAGGACACCGGGCGACCGCGTGCCCGTAAGGACGAAGGCTGCGAGGAAGGAAGCGAAAACTGACGTCCAGAGACAGGAGGACGAGAAGAAATAGTCACGGGAAGCGTAGGCGATAAAGTTAATTGTAAAATGGCGGCGAAGCCAGACATGTACATATAGGATAAGCACCATAGATATATAAGAGACATAGCTTAAGATGGCGGACGTCAAGATGGCGGACCGTGATATTAACGTTCGGGAAAAACACGTATATACCCGGTATGAAAAATAAAGAAAATAGATTATTTTACGTTACGCGATTAAATGCGAAATTATATAATCGGTTTTATTATAATAAATTATAAACTTACCTGATCCAAGATGGCGGGTATAATCCTGACGCAATCGGAAACCTGAAAGAAAAGGGAAATATTATTTTATTATTTTATATTAAAAACGAAGAAATCGAGACAAGTAGATACTTACCGTTTGGTTAGAAGTTCGATATTCTTACCTGCATAAAGATGGCGGGATCTTAAAAGGAAAGAAATAACAATTTTAAGTTAATGATCTAAAGTTCGAGGAATATCGGTTAGATTATATCTATAAGAATTCAGTTTGAATAGTAAATAAATTCTTTTATGTTACAATAAAAAATATAACTTATCAAGATGGCGGAAATCAAAAGGGTAGCCATTTTGTGTTCGATCAATAGCGATACAAGATGTCATACAATATGGCAACAAGACACGCTACGCGAGGCGTAAATGACATAATGCATGAGAGCATGTTAATTTAATCAATATTAAGTTTAATTTTATGTTATTACTCATATCAAAAGTTTATTTCGAGTGATTACCATCGAAGCTCAAATGATAAGAGATCGATGGGTAAATTGTAAGTTACTGACATAAGTATAATGTCGTACTGTAAGATGGCGGCAGTGTCGATTGGCAACGCGCAGCGAGCGCGCAAGAATCGCCTGATTCTAGGGCGAGAGCTATGATTGGCCGGCACTACCGAAGAAGGGAAGGCGCACGGGATTGGCCAGAGATTCGATAGTAGGGATACAGGAGAGCACCGAGGTAATAAAAGTCGGTCGCGGAGAGCGATCGAGGTTCATTCGCGAATAGTTTATCGGTACGAGAGGACGGTCATTACGTTCCGTGAATTCTCGAACATTCTCGTGTATTCGGGAATAATTAATCGGTGGGGCGAAAGCGTTCGTTCGTTCGTTCGTTCGTTCGTACGAATTGATTCGCTAACGGCTTATCGGTACGGTAGTATCGTTCGTGCAAGAGCGATTTATTCTAGAATATTCTAGAAGTTCGGTAGTGCGCAGTTTGCGTAATAATTATCATATTCGTACATTCGTTGATTATTAATAATCGACGTTACAAGTGCGTTAGTTAGCCCACCAACTGATAACTGTTCGGAACCCGCGGACGCGCGTTATACGTACAAAAGCGGCATCGTGATTACAGCCGTATCAAATTACGCATAGCAACAGCGACCGAGTCTATGTACAAAGGCGTGGAAGTTTCCGACAGTAACGCGGAACGAGTGCGTGCGTGTAACGGACACAAGACGATCTTGTAACGTTCGAATAAATATATTATTTGTTATTTAACAATAAATATAAAGTGAGTGATTATTCAACACGACGATCCCCATCCATTCGATAATTCGGCGTTCTGACGGAGGAAGTTCGATGTAGACATCGATAGAAGAAGGGACATCACCGGGAAGTCGCCGACGGAGACGACAACGCACCGGGAAGCAGCCAAGGCGCTTCAACAAATCATCTTTCTGGTTTTGAGTAAAATCAGTGGCGACCGTGATTCAATTCGACATAATACCGAGATAATCATAAGTAATACACGCTGTTCAGTCACAACTTTACTAGAATATTAGTCGTATACTTGTTTATTAACAGTGTCATTCTTGCCTGGACAATTCCTAGATTCGTGACCGAACTCATTACACTTAAAACATTTTTTACCTTTATCTTTAAATTTACACGTGTTTGATTTGTGGCCGCTCTCACCACAGTTGCAACAGCGACTTGCTGAAGTCAACGTCTTCTTCTGATCGCTGCCTGACTTACTCTCCTTGATTGATTTGGTTGTTGAGTTGTCTCTTTCTTGGAGAGATTCTTGCTACCGCCTGAATCTCGTTCTTGCACGTTTTCTCGTACGTGCGGAGGCGAACCCTGAATTCGCCGTAGTCTCGAGCCCCATACAGTATTACCTTATGGCTGCTATCCGGAGTGCCATCAATAACGTATTGAATGACCGATTCTGAATCAATTTCTCCTTGAACAATTAACTCCCTCATGGCCAGGTAGTATTCTTGTATGTTCTCGTCCTTGCCCAATTTCTTCTTAGCAAGCCTCCGGTGAATGTCAGCACTATTCACTTTGCGACTAAATTCTTCTTTTAATGCAGCTTTCAGCTTCTTCCAAGACTGCTTAATACTCAATGCTCGTACAAATGTCTTAGCGACGCTTTTGAGGGACCTGCGACCGAATACCAATTTTTGCATATCGTCCCATTCGAATAAGACCGCTAAATCTTCGAAATCTGCGATCCATCTCTCAATTGGGTAATGATCGCTTCCATCAAACGGACGGATAGTATCTTCTACGTCTTTGAAATTAAAAGTAATCTTTGGTTTACTTCGTTTTTTACGTCTCGGTATGGATTGATACGTATCACTTTCGTCTGTGTTCCCTGACGCTGTTGAGAAACTATCGTCATCTGCTTGCTGACCATCCTCGTTGTCAACTTGATTGTTATTCTTTCATCTATTTTCTTGCCGTTTGTCCTCCCGTTTCGGCTCTTCTTCTAGTTCGTCGTCCTCGTCATCTTCTTGTTGTACTAGCAAATTGATGTCGATTAACGCTCTTATAATCCTCTGCCGCAGATCCTCTTTATTGCCGGCATAATCCAAGTCAAGGCGTGGCACATGGATGTTAAATCACTGATCGAAAAAACAGCGGCGTACTCAATCTTTGCTCGAAATTCGTCAGAAGCCTCTTCAAATTCAAAACCGCGGAAATCTCGCAACTGCTGTCGGCTAGTGCGATCATCCTCTTTCTCAAACACAAGCCGATAAAGCGCATATATGGCCGGGCGTGATGCCGTCGAATCTTATTGGCAATCACTTTAATCTGTCCGAGCTTCTCCATCGTTCACGAATATTTCTCCTAGGCACACTAATTTAGCAATTTCAGTCTTGACGTGCCGTCGTCCTAACCTCAATCCGTCTTGACACGGCTCAGCTACGAATCTCGTCTTGCGCTCTTCGTCGCCTTGCGTACTTCGTCGTCTTGCGCAGCTCGTCATCTTGCGTACCTCATCGTCTTGCGCGCCTCGTCGTCTCGCGCGCCTCGTCGTCTCGCGCGCCTCGTCGTCTCGCGCGCCTCGTCGTCTCGCGCGCCTCGTCGTCTCGCGTACCTCGTCGTCTTGCGCATCTCGTCGTCTTGCACGCCTCGTCGTCTCTTTGATCTCGCTTCCTCTTATTATATCCCGGCTGCGTCCTCAATTTTGTGGGATTTATTGTTATAAAATTAACAATATCAGTGATTTACAAATGCTTGACTGTCGGTCTAAGCAGGTTCTACGAATTATG
>OV788321.1:11528961-11656291 GCA_928718305.1 Tetramorium bicarinatum
GTAGGAGCGGTATGGCTCCTAACTGTTGTTTTATTTTCGGATCAAGGAGATCCGAGATGGCTGAGCCGAAGGCATTCAGAGCTGTTGCAACCTGCTCCTGCGACTGCGCTTGGTACTCGTCGCGCTTGACCATTGAGGCAGCTGCTTTCAAGACTGGCATGAGTATTTATTCAGCTTTGGCGGCCCCAATATTGTAAGGCTATCCTTTGGCTCATATTGTTTGAGCAACTTGGTACGCAGTTCGTTTTTCAGATCCTAACGGACAGTGCTCTGGACAAAATTGAACAGCGTCGTAGGCCACGGCGAATCCGTGGGTGGTTTGTCTGAAGGGCCGAAGAGCTCATCAATCGTGTTGATGTTCGTTATTGTTTCCTTCTGGTAAGTCACGGGCTGTTCCAGGAAAGACACCGAGCAGTTATCCTCGAAGAAACCTGAAATTTTATGATGAATTAGGCTATGCGGAGAGGAGCGGAGTCGTTATGTCCTCTCTTTGCCGCGACGCCGATGAGGATCGGGGTCGCGGGTCGCTGAGGGGGCATACCTGGTTCGAGGCCCCGGTTCTGGAGAATCGTCTCCCCCTCTGTGAGGTCCGCAGCCAATTGTTGTTGGTCTGTTGCTAGTGGTTGATCTGAGGCCAATACTTGATCAGTAGCCAAAGATTGGTCAGCGGCCGATGAACGGGCTGTGACCGGCTCGGTCGTGTGCGCTCTAACCTCTATGGACGCAATCCGTTTATCTTGGTCCGCGAGTTTTTCCAGGATTCGGATGAATGCCTGCTTCGTTGAAGTCGGTTGCGAATCTGACGAAGAGCGGCCGGGTGATCTGCTTCCCGTTGATTCACGAGAGGAACGACGATGGTGACGATGCGGATGCGGCTCGCGAGATTTGCGGCGGCGTTTCGTCTCGCGTTCGTTAGCGTGCCACCCTCGCGAGCGCTTTCGATGTCTGGGCGATCTAGATCGATCTCTGGATTTAAACTTACCCATCGATGCGAAATTTGCAATAAATAGCTCAATATAATAATGCGGAAAACACCAGATGTGTTGCCTTTACGCGCAACAAAAACACAATGGCGGGAGTATGCAGCGCCACGGGCCACAGGGCCCGAAAGCGAGTGGATCTAAATATTGTTGCCGACGCGTGCACGGAGGCACGACTACAGAGTGATTCGTCCGGACGAGACCCCCGATATAATTCCTTATAGCGTCTCGCAAAGTGTACCAATTGATTGGAGTATTGGAAAGTCGGAAAATGGATGGATGACGACCGAAACTTTTTATGAATATATAAGTAACATTTTTGAACCGTGGTTGACAAGACATAACATCGAGAGGCCAGTTATTCTGTATGTCGACGGGCTCTCTTCACACATGATGTTACTGGTTGCTCAATTTTGCATGGACCATCAAATAGAACTTATCGCATTGTTTCCGAAATCGACATACCTGATTCAGCCTCTTGACGTTGCTCTGTTTCGGACGCTTAAATCGAGCTGGAGAGATTGCGTAAATGACTGGCGAGTGCAAAATCAGAGGAATTTACGGAGAGAAGATTTTGGCCCGCTCCTTAAAATCGCTATTGAACGCATACAACTGTCAAGGGTGATGAGCAATGGTTTCAGAAAGTGTGGCCTTTCCCCATTTTCACCTGATGCACTCCAATACAATCAACTGTTGCAAAAGAAAAAGGATGATACGACAGTAATTTCGAGACCCAAACAGAATACTGAAAATCATTTATTATTTATTGAGAGAAACATCAATGAAAATTTGTTGGGTACATTCAGATGCGCTAATGAAACTGGAATCTATAACGACAACGTTGAAAACTTTGGTCTTTTCTTTTTTTGGCAAAAGATTTTGAAATTAACAAGTAACAATTTTTAATTAAACAAATTTTTTTAACCTTTTAAATATACTAATATTTTAAATATATTTTTTATATCTTTATTATATATTATTATTATATCATATATTATTATATCATATATTATATCACATATCATATATTATTATATTATTATATATTATACTATTATACATATCATATATTATGTCATATACACTGGCGATCAAAATTATCGCATAGGTAATTCCATGCCAAAATTTCGCATGATTTAAAATAAGCATAGGGTGAATGCACCGATTGTGGCCACCTTAACCATTTTTGCAACTTTTAAAATCATTTTTTTTTTAATAATATATCACAAGAAGAAACTATTTACTTAAATACATTGTTTAATATCTTAATTTTTAATTTTACAAATAAATTTTAGAAAAAAAGCGTATAAATAATGAAAAAGTTAAATAATTGCAAAAATTCCATTTTACACTATTTTTGGCCACCTGTATACCTGTTGTGGCCATGTAGGTTACCTATTTTGGCCACCTGTGTACCTGTTGTGGCCATGTAGGGTGCCAATTTTGGCCATCTGAAAAATTTAGCATGACAACAAGCTTTTGTTAAAAATAAAAGGGATAGTAAATAACAAAAATGTAGAATATCATATATTTTAATGTTTATTAAACATAAAAGTTGCACTTTAATTATTTTATACATTATTTTACATACATTTATATATTTCTTTAATCTTTGCAAATCACATTTGTGGGTACTAATCACAAAATAACAAAATATTTAATAAGTCTTATTACTAGATAAACTAAACGCATTAATTTTATATGTTTTATCAATAAGTACATTAGTAAATAAACTTTTATTTTAATAATTTGTACTTTTTAGTATTAAATATTAAATTAAGTTTAACTTCTTTTGGCTGAGTTCTCATCAGATTCTTTTATAATTAGACGTTGAAAATATATTAATAATTAAAGAAAATAATTAGTAATATTGCAATGAAAGAAGATAATTAGTAATATTAGTAAATCAGTTTTAACATGTCAACACTAATATAAATCATTTTAGAATCTTTTTTTTCTTTTTTCTAATTTTATTCTTTTTGCTGCTAATTTAATTTGTTTTGCTTCTTCTCTTTTCTGCAATCTAATCTTCTTTTCTTCTTCTTTTTTTTCTAATAGCCTTCGTTTCTCTTCTTCTTTAGCTTTCATGATTTCTAACCATTTCTCAGAGATAAGCACTGAAGGTAAACGTTCTGTTTGTACTCGTTTCTTCTTAGTATTTTGGGGTTGAAGCCATACGAGAATGTCTTTTAAAGCATTTTCCGGAGATTTGTTAAATACTATTCCACAATCAAGATCTGTGTAGTTTACATCACTGCTACCATTACGTGGCTGACTCCTAATTACTTGATGGTTACCAGTATAATCTGCTACTGTGTCATATGTAGTTATTGAAGAATTAGTTTCTTCATTGATTTCCAGAGCAACTGATACTGATTCCGTAACACCCTTATTTTTATCTTGTTCGTGACTAGATTTACCTAATTAAAAATAGTTACTTATCAATTAAAATATATAATAGTTGTTTTATACCACATTAGAATGTCATTTTTATATAGTCTGTATAAATTCGTTTAATAGTACTATTAAAATCTATAAAGCCTCAATAAATATAATGAATAAAATAATAATAGACAACTGTGTGAATACTTGTATTTTCTGTCATAGATAATCTATTTGTTGTAATCTAATTGAAATCTCTGGTACCTAAATCAGAATTCGTATTGATAATTTCAATACGAATTCTGATTTAGGTACCAGAGACTTCAATTTCAATAACAACTGGCTCAAGTTCTGTGACACATTGTTCTTGACTAAAAGTAGTTGTACCTAATAAATAATTATTTATTTATAATTATGCATAAGATATATATATATATATATATATATATATTATATATATATATAGTTATTTTTAAGTAAATTTTATAAATTCTTTAATATACTTACGATTTGAAATCTCTTCCGATTCTTCAATGTATATCTCCAAACTATTTATATCAATAGTTTGATTCAAAGTAATATTTTTATCGTAAACATCATCGTAAATTTTGCTCCAAGTATCGAATAAAGCTGAATATTCAGTTTCTCCATTCCAATTCAATTTGTTACTCTTTAATTCCTTGAAACGTTGCAAAATATTTACATTGATGTTTTTTTCCAGTTCTTGTAATAGTTTTGTGTTTGTTGAAGTTAAAACAGAATGTTGATTTGCGCTCAACTACATCAGATGCAATTTGTGTTTGCGTTACACATTTATCGTACTTGATAGCGTTTGGATCAAAGGGATAAAGTTGAAACACAGCACTTGAAACCAGCTTGAATAATTTTTGAAAAGTCTTTTTCTTTAATAATTTCTGATAATGCACTGAGAATATCAAATTTTTGTATATCCATTCCATCATGACTTGAACGCCAAGTTTTCACAAACTTTTGCCAGTGTTTTTTTAATGGAGCAAACACTGCTACATCAAGAGGTTGCAAAATATGTGTGGCATTTGGAGGGAGACAGCATAATATAATTTGTTGCTGTTTACAAAAAGCACTTAAGCAGTATGACATATGTGATATATGTCCATCTAGGAAAACAATAACTGGTTTTTTTATGTTCTCATTTTGTAAATATTTATTAAAAACATTTGCAAAATACTCGTAGAAGGCTGTATATGTCATTCATCCATTTTCACTTTTATCGATGCCCCAATCAGGTGGAGCTTTGGCTAAACAAGCTTGAGGCAAGCGTTTGTACTTAAAAACTGTTAGAGGTGGCGCTATTTCTCCTGCAGCATTCACAGTAAAGAGCGTAGTAATATTTTCTTTATCACTGCTAGTAAAAACATCATACGTTGGTTTTCCCTTCTCTGCAATAACTAATCCTCCTTTAGGAGCTAAATACACTGCTGTCTCATCCATGTTGAATACTCTTTGCGGATCTTCAAGAACGTCTAAATTATCTTTTAGTAAAATCTGTACTTCAGAAAACCAATTACGAATATATTGTTCAGTAACAGCTGCTCTTGTCTTACTTAAATATTCAGCTTTCTTCATAGATAAAGAAGGGTGTCGTTTCATAAAGTTGTCAAACCATTTACGTCCTGTTATTTGTAAATGGGGTTTTTAAATTTTCGGTTTCAACAAATTTTTTGACTGAATTGAACAAAACATCTTTTGTAATAGGGAATCCTATTCGACATGTTTCCATCAGCCAATTTACTAAAATAGCTTCTACACGAGAACCTAATACTGATTCACGACCTACATGTCCAGTGGTCACTGGTGCTTCACCTCGAATTTTATGTCGCAAAGTTGTTCTTGGTACCTGATAAATTTTATTTGCTGTCGAGACTGGTGTACCATTCTGAATAGCAACAAAAGCTTCTCGTATCTTTGTTGGTGAATACAAAAATAATTTTCTCTTTTGCTTCTGTTGATTTTCCTTGGTTGTGGAAAACTTCTGTTTTTTCTTAACAGATTTATCACATTCTTTTTGGCATTTTAATCTGAAAATATAATTGTAAAATAATAGTATTCAAAAAAACTTCATAAGGCTTAGTATCTCAAAGATTAGTCTTTTTAAAGTTATCTTTCTTTTTCCTATTAAGTGGCCAAAATTAGTGCAAACGTTATCCCAGTTCTGGCCACTCTATGGCCACAAGTGGAAAATGCGAAAAACCATGCTCGATTTTTGGCCAGCTTGTTTATTTATAAAAAGCAAGTTAATTTTACAAGATCGCAGATTATATTTTAAAAGAAACTTAACCTATATGTGTCTTATTTCTAGTATACACAAGTATATACTGTCACGTTTTTATTAAAAAATACACTAAATTCTATTTACCGAGTTTCGGGGATTCTTATCCTTTGTTATAAGGTGATTGTGTCTTTGGTATCACTATAACAAATAATTTTTTTTCAATTCAAAAGAGAAACGTGATGTGGATTGTCGCACTCACATGACCGACAAAAATAGTTGCAAAGTGAATATATCGCGATTGCTGCGTACTGCAGCCAATCTTAAACTAAAAAATCTTAATAAATGACGAAGGTGGCCAAAATGGGCGCAGTGGCCACAAACGGTGCATTCACCCTAACTCCGTCAAAAGTGGTCGTATCCTAAAAATTTTTTTTTGTTTTGAAGCTTAAAGTCTTTACTTTAAAAAGCAGTTAAGACATTTTGACTTTATCTTTCTCCCTTCGAGCCATCTCTTCATAAGTAAGGACGTGTTTTATTTCCCAAAATTTGTATAGTTTGCGTACTCCACGTGCTCGAATAAATTTTTTTTTGCAAATGTTATTACAACTATCGAAAAATTTGGACTTTTCCGCGTAAATTAAAAAAAAATTAAATATTATATGATTTTTTTTCACGGTGTTATGAAGTTACCCATACATTTTTGTGCAATTACCGTCAGCATGATCATTGCGCACTACGTAGTGGCTCGAAATAGGGAATAATTTCGTGGCTACGATGTGCTGGCGACTCGCGTACCGTTCTATCGTGTAGCGTGTGCGGGGACTCGCGTGTTCAGAGTCGCACGAGTTTTCGACCGCGAGTGCGGAATCGCTTTCTCTCGAACGGTCGCCGACATTTCTTTCATGCATTAGAGTTAATTCTTGCCGGTTGTATGTAAGAAATCTCGTTGTTAAAAGCATTGTCGGATGTCAGATTAAATTTACGTGGTCGCGTACCTCGGTAGGCCGGGAGTGGCCCGAGCGTTCAGAATTCGTATCGTCAAGGTCGAATAACGAATAACGAATAACGCCTATGGAGCAAAATCAAGCAAAATACATAGCTCGATTAAGGCAACGCATACGTGCGTACAAGAGCTCCTTTAACATACATCCGGTAATGAAATTAACTAACCGACGTTCGCGTAATGATTCCGATCGCTTCCGTTTTCCGCGGGAGATTCCGCGTATTATTTTGAATAAATGGTTGTTCTATTCATTGTGAATATTCCCGTATTTTTATATTTATTTGCCTTTAGTATGCGAAACGCCTCCTCTCCCGAAATCCTGTTCTTTCTATGAACCGCCTTCTCCGCGAGCTAACCGGAGTGTCTGGAATTAAAGAATTCAGTAGTTTGCGAGTTTCGTGGCTCGGATTATCGCGCCTGGCGCCCAATTATTGTTCGATATTAATAATTATCGTCCTTCACGTCTCTTTCGGGTACTCAGACACTACCGTTTCCGTTTCGCTGCACAATTCCGGCATGCCCCGTCAATCCTCGGTGTGATTGTCGGAAAACATCGTCGTAATACTTTTAAAACAACAGGTATATATCCATCATTTTAAAAATATATTGCAACAGTACACGTACATTTATTGATAGCAACCATCAACATGAAATTGATTTTCAAATTGTTGAACACAGCACTTTATCCTTACCTGTCATTACCTTTTTGTTTCTCATATTTTACATTTTTTTATCATTAATTAATATATCTTTACAAATGTTCTATGTAGCACTCTAGGCAACAATATTCCACGATATCATAAGTTGCATTTGTTGCATTAAGCCTTTATAGAGGCCTTAAACTATAAATTTATGTATGTACGAAACCGTAAAATTTCGATTAATGCGTGATTACGCACAACGAAATAGAATGACGTGATTGATTGAAACTTTATAGTTTCGACCCAAGTTAATAGTTTACAGCCTCCGTAAATCCGACTTTAGATACACACCGTTACAGTAGTAATGTTATTTACAAGTTTATTCAGTTTTAAATGAGTTTTTTCCAACATTTTTTTAGATCTTTTTTGGTACAATACGTCAAGCGGGAGAAGCAAACGACCATCCCGCGACTCCAATCTTTTTTCAACTATATAAAATCCTATCCACATTTAGTATTCTTAAACCACCCACCAGTGGAAATTGTTCAATCTCAAATCAAGATTTGCCTTGTAATTTTCTAATTTCTCTATCAGACGTTAAAGCTATTTATGCAGATTCGAGTAAAAAAACTGAAATTCAAGAATCAATTAAAAAGCGATTAAATTCATTAATTGAATATGAGGAGTGGGATTTCAACGAACTAGTTGAACATGATTATGCTATGCCAGAAATTGTCGACTGTTTAATTTATTATAGCACTTGTATTGTATTGTAACAAAAAAAATTATGCAATTGTTTAAGTGTGAAAATTGTAAGAAAGCATTTAGTAATTCAGCATATCATGCTAAATCTAGTTCATTATTTTTAGAAATGACAGTTGACAACTATTCAGTGCCAGGGGTCTGATTTTGGAAAATGCGTATCTCAATGAATATCCATCTGTTGGATATGTCAGAGTCTCAATACATAGGAAAAACGTGATAGGAGAAACATGAAGAAACAGAATGCAAGTGAACGAAAGATCATTGATTTCAGTGATTCCAAGTCACCATATTGGATCCGCCATTTTGGAGAATGTTTACCATAATGAATATTTACTTGATTGGCTCAGAAAAGTCTGATCACGCATAAGAGAATCGAAAAATAGAGCAAAAATATAGAAAAATCTGTATATTTCAGGTTTTTCTGGTTTTTTCGCCATTTTGATTCCGCCATTTTTTAATCATTGATCTGTATTCGTTTGTGATCGGAAACGACCAATATATCGTTTCCGATCGTTGCAAATGGTTGCAGAAGTGATAATTATTCGAATTGAATCGATATATTGAGTAAATTACGATTTTTCAAATTTTTCCTGGTTTTGGTCGCCATTTTGGAGTCACTATGTCATTATATATCAAAATGAAAAACAAAAACACTTTGAAAGTACAACTATTTTATGCACTCTTAGTTGACTATTTGAATTCGCATACTGCTTCATGTCAAAAAAATTCTTCAAAAAAATCAACTATCGATTTTTTCGTGTTTCATTGAGAAATATCCGCCATATTTTTTCTGGTTGAGATAAGACGATTTTTCACAACGGAATCGGAAAGGGCGTACTCGATTTACGTAAGAAACGATATTTAGCAATGAATTTCTCCTTTTTATATATATATATGAGAATGAGGATCAAAAGTTTACTAAAATTTTCGACGTTTTGAGCGTTAATGGGTTAACTATAAACAAGAAGATGACAGGTGGGGATCGGACCATATATCCATTGAATTTAAATGTGAAATAAATTATAGGATTTATAAAAAGAAAACAAATGGAATAAGTACAAAGAAAACGGACTGGAAAAAATATATAGGTATATTAATGGATAAGGAAAGCGAGTTAGAAGAAACAGAGTTCAAAGAATTAAATAAAGAAAATAAGTATAGGAGAATAATAGAGATAATGATAGAAGCTACACTAGAAGCAAGGGAAAAAAGTAGGATCCAAAAGTAAGGGTTATAAAGAAAATAGGATAAAAACACAAAAATATAAGGGAAAAAGAAAGAAAGAAAGAATTCAGTAGAATGGTGGGATCTAGAATGTGATAAGGTAATAGAGAATAGAAAAAAGGCCTTACAGGATTATAAAAGATTCTATTTTTTAAAAATGGATAGAATATAAAAGATATAGGGCAGTAGCTAGAAAAATAATTAAATGCAAGAAGAGAAAATTTTAAGAAATTTGCAGCGAGTTTAAATAGATTTATAAATGTTAAATATGTATGGAACAAGATAAATATCTTTAAGAATAGGGATAATAGAAACGAATGGAGATATCAAAGAAATAGAGAATATGAGGATATGATAAGAAAAGAAATGGATAAGGTAGCTCCACCATGGGTAGAAGGAAAACATATAGATTTAGAAGAATATGATGATAAAACGGAAGAAAAAATATATACATTGTATATACGCCTCCGCCGACGATCCGCGTCGGCGCTACGACTCGCGCCTTCGTGCGCGAGGACACTCTCTCACACACAGACACCCGCGACACGCGCGGAAGAAAGGATAGAGACCGTTAGTAAAGAGAGCGCTTGTTGATTTACTAGCGTTATTAGCGCGCACACTTCCGGTTCAGTTCTGGTACACGGTCGTCCGTGCATCTGTGTATAAAGGACATTCATTGCAAAACACAAGTCTATTGCATTTTTATCGCAAGAAAACCAAAGAGAAAATACGTGCCGTGCAGCCGGATACGCGCTCGTAAGTACGAAAAAGAGCGTGTTGAATTATTAGAAACGTACAAAAGCGGCTCACCCAAGCTAACCTAGAAATGGCGGACGAAGAAAGGGCGCATCGCGCGGCAAAGGCGAAGCGAACGCAGATCATGGCCGCTTGCACGCGTGCCAACACTTTCCTCAATGACTTAGAAGGAAGACAAATTTCGACTAGTGAGTTGCGTCAAAGGCAAGCGAAAATTCGAGAATGCTGGCAAACGTTCGAAGAGGCCCAGTCGCAGATCGAGCTGGTTGACAAGGATCAGGAACAAGAAATCCCACATAACGCGGAACATCAAGCGTTTGAAGAAAAATACTTCGAAGTGGAGGCGAGATTTGAGAAACTCATCATGGAACGCACCGCACAGGTTAGGACGGCAGGACCGAGTCTCTTCGAAACGCTCGCGACGCAAGAAGTTCGATATAATTTTCCACAACAAGGTACAAATATGCGTCTCCCGCGCATCAAATTGCCAACTTTTACAGGCGCATACAAGAATTGGCGTCCCTTTCAAGATGTATTTCGCTCAATGATACATGAGAATACCGTATTACCTACTATTCAGGAGATGCATTATCTTAAGTCGGCGCTCAAGGGCAAAGCAGCGGTCATTAACTCTCTTGAAATTTCGGAAGAAAATTACGCTGAAGCGTGGACAATGCTTAATGAGCGATATGACAATCAAAGAGTTATTTTTCAGAAGCACATTAAAACCATCTTCGACCTTCCAGTTATGCACAAGGAGAATCATACGGAGCTTCGTCATCTTTTGGATACGACGTTGAAACATTTAAGGGCACTTAAGGTCTTGCAGCGAACCACTGACAAGTGGGATGACCTTCTTATTCTCATTCGTAATAACGAGCAAGTTGGCTCCCTTGACAATCAAGGAATGGGAAACCGGTTTGAAAGGCTCTACGATACCCACATTCAAAGAAATAACGGATTTTCTTTCTTATAGATGTCAAGCTTTAGAGGCAATGGACAGAAGGCCTCAAGGTGAGGTATCGAGCAAGGGCGACAAAGCAAATGCGAGGAAACATACGGTGGCACACGCAGTAAGGACAAGGCAGCGTGTAAGATGTGTAATGGAGATCATCCAATCTTCCGTTATAGTAAGTTTCTTAATCTTACTGCTGACAAGCGATTTCAGGAAATAAAACAGCACAAGCTGTGCATAAATTGTTTGAAGTCCACCGAGCACAGAGCAAAGCAGTGCACCGTAGGAGCGTGCAAGAGATGTCAAAGGAGGCACAATTCTTGAATCACAATTATGGAATCCGCACAGGAAGCGCAACCTGAGGCAAGTGTGAAGGAAGCATCAGATATTGAGGAGAAAATTCAGCCCACGACGACGAGCGTTAATCATACGGTACATCCAACGATAAAGCAATACTTGTTATCTACGGCAATCGTCCATGAAAAGGACTCAACGGATAGTGTCCATGAAAAGGACTCAACAGATTAGTAGGCCAGATCAGGCCACAAGCTCTCAGCCCTGTTGGCAAAAGACGCAGCTTGGATGGATTGCCGCAGAAGGATTTTCGATAAGGACGGATCAAGTCAAGGAGAGAATCTGCAATTTGAGTATAAACGAAGAATTAAGTCGCGCAATAAAGCGATTTTGGGAGATTGAGCACGACGCGCAAGAGGAAAGAATGTCATCAGATGAGCGTAAATGCGAGCAGCATTTTAAGGAGCATGTTAAGCGAACTGCAGAAGGAAGATTTATTGTCAAGTTGCCGGTCAAACAGAAAAAGATGTCGCTTCTCGGCTATTCCAAAGACATCGCCATACAACGATTCAGGAACCTCGAACGGAAGCTCAATCGCGATCCTACGTTAAAAAGGGAGTATACAGACTTCATTGAAGAGTACAAGACATTAGGACATATGAGAGAGCTGATAAATACAAACAAGGATTTAATGCCGCACTACTATTTACCGCATTATTGCGTAGTTAAGAAAGAAAGCTCAACAACAAAATTGCGGGTGGTTTTCAACGCCTCCTGCAAAACGACCACAGGTATCTCACTCAATGACGCTTTATTGGTCGGTCCTATCCTCCAACAGGATTTGTTTTCGATCGTCGTAAGGTTTTGTACCTTTAAATATGCTCTAGTGGCAGACGTTGCCAAAATGTATAGGCAAGTGCTCATGAATGAATCGCAAGTATCATTGCAAAGGATTATATGGCGAAATAATCAAAACGATGATCTACAGGAGTTCGAGCTATTGACGCTTACTTATGGCACGGCTTCAGCATCGTTTCTCGCAATCAAGTCGATTAGGGCGTTAGCAGAAATAGAGGCTAAAAATTATCCATTGGGATCACGAATTATTCTGCGTGATTTCTACGTTGATGACTTAATAACTGGAGCAAATTTAATCGCAGAAGCATTGAAAACTCGGGATGAAAGTAACAGGCTACTCAGCAAAGGAGGATTTGTATTAAGAAAATGGGCTACCAATAATTTGAAGCTGTTAGAAGGGCTTCCGGCGGCGTCTACAGTTACTTCAAGCAAGGCATTGGACAAGGAAGAAATATTCAAAACGTTGGGTATCCAATGGAATCCCGCAGAGGATATATTTCAATACAAGGTAGCAATAAGCGCGACACCGAACAGGCGGTTTACCAAGAGACTTACCAAGAGAGCAGTCTTGTCTTGCATAGCACAAATATTTGACCCGTTAGGCTTAATTGGGCTGGTCTTAACTCTCGCTAAGCTATTTATTCAAAAATTATGGATCTTACATTTGGACTGGGATGAGTCGCTTTCTATAGATCTACATACAGAGTGGAGCATCTACCGATCTCATATGACTCAGTTGAATGCAATTCAAATTCCTCGTTGGACAATGCAAGCTGACATGACTGTCCATATTGAGTTGCAATTCTCCGACGCAAGTCAAAATGCATATGGAGCGTGTGTGTACACGCGAATCACGGATCAAAGTGGAATACATCACACAAGATTATTATGCTCAAAATCTCGAGTAGCTCCGTTGAAGGCGATATCGGTACCCAAGCTCGAATTATGTGGAGCTCAGTTATTGGCTCAACTAATGGTCAAGATAGTGCAAGCATTGGATTCGTTGGCACAAGACATTTATCATTGGACAGATTCTACAATAGTTTTGGATTGGATCAGATCGCCGAGTCAAAGATTTAATGCTTTCGTATTAAATCAAATAGGGGAAATTCAAGAGCTTACGACGATTCAAAGTTGGCATCACGTAAGCACCGAGGATAATCCAGCGGATATTTTGTCACGAGGTGCTGGTCCGGATGTACTTAAGGATGAGGCATTATATTGGAACGGTCCAAAATGGCTTCGTGAGGATAAGTCGTCCAGCCAAACGATTTTCGCCCTACCAGAGACGCAGATGAATTACCAGAACATCGCAAGGTTCTGGCAGCAGCCGCGGTAGTGTCAGATAAGTTTGGAGTAAGTGAGCGATTCTCGTCATACGTAAGGTTAGTGCGAGCAATTGCTAGATGTCTTTGTTTTATACATAATTCACGGTCAAAAATGGCACAAAGACGTTTTGGTCCGATTTCGAGTCAAGAAATAGAAGCTGCGCGGAAAGCTATCGTTAAAAGGATTCAGCATGAAGTGTTTCAGGAGGAAATTGAAGGCATCGAACACAATACAAGTATGAGAAAAGGCAGTCGTTTGATCGGTTTAAATCCTTATTTAGACCATGAAGGTCTTTTAAGAGTAGGAGGACGTTTGAGAAATTCTGAACTCGCGTACGAGGCTAAGCATCCGTTGATTATTCCAGCCAGCAATCATTTCAGCCGGCTTATCATCGATTACGAGCATAAGAAATCGCTGCATGCGGGACCACAAGCTACGTTGAGCGCTGTATGAACTCGCTACTGGCCTCCAGGGGGCCGCAGAATGGTTCGATCGGTGGTGCATGGATGCGACACATGTTTCAAGGAGAGACCCAGGACGTCGCAGCAAATCATGGGTGATTTACCAACTTATCGTGTCGTTCCATCAAGGTCTTTTTCCAAAACGGGAATAGACTACTGCGGGCCGATATTCGTACGAAGGAAGGCGTCGAAACGCGAAGAAGTCAAAGGCTTGGATTGCGATCTTCGTTTGTTGTGCCACCAAGGCCATACATATCGAGCTGGTGTCGAATCTGAGCATTGAAGGATTTTTGAGTGCGCTAAGGCGTTTCATCGGGAGAAGAGGAAAGCCATCAGACATATTTTCGGATAACGGAACCAATTTTGTGGGTGCAGCCCGCGAGTTGGAGGAGCTATGCGAAATTTTCAATAGCGAAGAATTCCGGCGACGGGTTACAAACGAAACAGCTGAAGATGCCATAGCATGGCATTTTATACCCCCTCGAGCACCCCATTTTGGGGGATTATGGGAGTCGGCCGTCCGAGCGGCCAAGCAACACTTAAATCGAGTGACGTCGGATAGATCTTTAACATTTGAACAAGCTACTACGTTATTGATACTGATCGAGGCGGTACTTAATTCAAGACCGCTTACTCCGGTATCCACGGATGTCGAAGATTATTCTTTCATAACCCCTGGGCATTTCTTAATCGGGGATTCTCTCACGTCATATCCGGAACCAGGTCTACAGCATCTGAATATAAATCGTTTATCGCAATGGCAGCAGATCGAGTTAAGACGCCAGCAATTTTGGAAAAGATGGAGCTTGAAGTATCTCCATCAACTGCAACAGCGCACGAAATGGAAGCGGAACGAGGGTCCTCCAATTCAAATCGGGCAAATAGTGATACTGCGAGAAGGAAACATGCCTCCTCTGTCGTGGGTCATCGGTCGCATCACTGAGGTGCATCTTGGAGCGGACGTCGTTATCAGGATAGCCAGCGTTAAAACGCCCAAAGGAATATTCAAGCGTACAGTTACAAAATTATGCATACTGCCTATCGATAATTAAAATTTACTTTTCTTTGTGTATATCATATTCATGTTAGTAGTATTATGTAGAGATATTGTTTAGTTCGGTCAATGATTTATAAGTTATGTTAAGTTGATGATTATAACACATCAAGGCGCGCGGGATGTTCGAGCCTGAACTTTACATGATTCGCATTATTTTTTAATTGTACGTCCCGGCGGTGAGTAGCGCGATTCGGGCGTCAACGCCCTCTCGATTGTAAGAAAGCAGCGCCTAGCGCGCACACTTCCGGTTCAATTCTGGTTCACGGTCGTCCGTGCATCTGTGTATTAATAAAGGACGTTCATTGCAAAACACGAGTCTATTGCATTTTTATCGCAAGAAAACCCAAAGAGAAAATACGTGCCGTGCACCCGGCTATTCAAGAATCCGCAACATTTTCCTTGTCAGCTTCCTCCTCCTTCTTCTCTCTCTCCTGCACATAAATACCACTCTTCCTTCTTTCCTGCAACCTTTTCATCCATCTCTCCCCCCTCCCATTATCACTTAGTATTTCTAGTATTTCCTTCCTTTCTCCCTCCGCTCCTTTGTCCATATCTCCACCATATGCTCCCACGTTTCTTCTGCCCAACCACAAATTCTGCACTTTTTATTTTCCTCCCTTTCCCAGAATCTACCCTCCCTCGTCTCACATTCCAGCCTGAATCTCGCTATTCTTACTATTCTCTCTTCTTTCCCTTTTTTCTTCAGATACCTCAGTATCCCCAATGTTCCTATTTCCTTATACCATCTATTAACTCTCGATCTTTGTATCCTTCTCCATCTCTCTTGTAATTGTATTTCCATATCCCTTTTCTCTACCTTACTCCTCACTTTCCCACCCTCATTTCTTTTCCTTTCCACCCATTCCGCTGACACTCCTCTTTCCTTGTAAAAATTTTTCCTCTGCTCTTCCTATTTAAACCCTTTTTTTCCCTCTTTTTCTTAATCTCCTCCCAGCATTTCCTCGCCCACCATGATCCTTCCCCCCTCTCTAATCTTTCTTCATATGCCATGGCTCTTCTCCCTCTTCTCGTTTCATCTTCCATCATTCACTTTTTTCCTTCTTTTCTTACCAGATAACCTGACGTTCTCCCATCTACCTCTAACACCCATCTTATGTATTTTTCCTGTAGCCTCTCAATTTTCTCCCATTCTCTCTGTTACGTCTGCCGTCTCCACCCGCTCACCATTCGAACCCTCGAAGCCCCTGCGCAAAGGACTTCCCCTCATGCATTCATGAGCAGAGGGAAGTTGTCGCGCAACCCCTTGCACACTACCGATGAATGATCGAGGGAACCCAGCGAGCACGTGGAGGCACATGCACATATGTATGCATGTGCGCCCACTCAAGCATTATAGATTATAAAAAACTCTGTTCATTATCACTAACTATAAGTATGGCAATAGGCCGAATTATAAAAGTCCATGCTGCGTGAGAAACATGGACTCGCGATCGGCGGCAATAATAAGCGGGAATGCGGAAGTAAATTCGCGCATATAGAGAAGGGATGGCCCAGCGCACCTTCTCACCGCGCGGGGCCACCAAGTTAAGGGTATATAAACCCTCGAAATCGGGCCTTTCGACACATTCAGAGACTTCGAGTCTTGTCAGAAGGACCTGAAGCGAATCCTCGCGGTTCTGCTCGGCATCTCCCTTCGACTAAGACTCGTAAGTACTCCTGCTTTCGACCATATTTTGGCTTGGCGTATCCCTTGTGCCTTTCGAACTTAGAATAATTTCGCGTCCATTCCGTTCAACTTAGAATAATTCTGCATTCGCGCTTCCTTTCGAACTTAGAATAATTTCGCGTCCGCTCCGTTCAACTTAGAATAATTCTGCATTCGCGCTTCCTTTCGAACTTAGAATAATTTCGCGTCCGCTCCGTTCAACTTAGAATAATTCTGCATTCGCGCTTTCTTTCGGACTTAGAATAAATTCGCGTTCACTCCGTTCAACTTAGAATAATTCTGCATTCGCGCTTCCTTCCGGACTTAGAATAAATTCGCGTTCATTCCGTTCAACCTAGAATAATTCCGCATTCACTTAGAATAATTCTTTTTGATAAAAAGACACACGAAGCTAGCACTAAGTCATTTTTCGACGAACATTCAATCGAGCGAACTCGTTCATAATCACACACCTGTACAATGCGCTTTCTTTTCTTTTATTAAAAATTTCTTAGTTCTTAGATTCAAATTCTTCATTTCTTTGTCTTCTCCCCTACTCTTCTTCCTCTCGCAATCCATCCTTACCAGCCAACGGCGAGACTGAGCGCTGGGAAATCAAGGCGCCCTGCCCTCGCTACAGCTGCTCCTATCTCTGATAAACCCTCTTTCTCTTCTCACCTCACGAAGTCTGAGCGCTAGAGAAATCCGGCTGCTTACTCCTTTCCATCTCTTCTTCTTTTCTTTTCTCTTTCTTCTTCCTTCCTCTCGCACTATTCTTTAAAATTCTTCTTCTCTTTCTCTCACACGCATTCACACACGCACACACACAAAAATGGATAGACACGCGCTCTACAAAAAACAATGGTGCGACGCGGTTGTGCGGCCGGAAGGCGGAAACAACTAAAACGCCTGAAGAAAGCGTTGGTGGAACACCACGATTTCGACCCGTCGATTTTCGATAGGGCCACCGAGGCCGCCGGCATTAAGGGGGAGCACCCAGCGTCCACATCGGGACAAAAAGGCGCTCTAGCGTCGGGGACTGTCCAGAGGGGACCGACTTCAGCGGTAGTGCCACGACAGGCTCCTCGGCTCCCCGCCCCACCGAGTTGCGAGGCTCCGGCGCGGCTCCCAACGAGGCCCTTGCCGCCGAGGGCTTACGTTAGACCGAGGGTGGAATCAAATCCATCCCCGGTAAGAACGGACAGACCGCGGATCCGTTCCGTGGTGACAACGAGCTTCACCCTCAGACGAGAGGGCAATAAAGTCTTCGTGGGAGGGAACATCCCTCCCAGCAACGTTGCGTAACGAAACGGGAACGTAACACTCTCCATCCTTATATTTCCGCCCCGAACCTAATTACACTTTCTATCAGCCAGTCAAACATTTTTATTCTTCTTCCCCAGTCCCTACCAAATCTCTTACCTATTCCCATATCTGCTCCAAAACCCCCATTGCCTTTCTTACCCTTTCCTCAATCTGTGCTGTCTTCCTGTCCTCCGTTCCATTTAAACCTGTATCCCAGATATACTACCTCCTTTACCCTCTCTATTTCCTTCCCCCCTCCACTATTATTTCACTTTCTTGATCCTTCCTCTCCCTTTCCTAAATTTTATTATCTCCGTATTCAGTACCAACCCTTTCCTTTCCAAGTACCTTTCCAACCTTCTCAAGATCTATTTCATCTCTTCTTCTCCCTCTGTCAAGATTATCAGATCATCCGCGTATCCTAAAACTTTTACCTTTTTCCCTCCTTTTACCCTTTTTTTTTTTTTTTTTTTGGTAACGGAGGGGAAATCCTTTATGGATACCCGTCGCCAGTGTAGTCGCGGCGACGGGTTATGTGGGACTCCCCGGGCAGGTGGGGTAGAGCTAATCTCACACCCCACCCAGGCAAGGCCCGGGTTCTACCGCACTAAAACCCCTCCGGGTGTCCAATCCTTGCGCATTAAATGGGGTACTCCGGGCAACGCCTATGCATAACTTCACTGGAGTACCCCACGCGCCGTAGCCCAGTGGGCAACCATCATAGTTCTAACTGGGCGGAGGTGACACCAATACCTCCGCCGTCCCATCCTAGGGGCACCTAGACCCTAGTTACCCCTGGGGAACCGATGGGTGCGTTAATGCATCCCGGTCCCCCTAGGGCATGCTCCTGTGGTCTCCCTTTGTCCACACATAGTGGACATCTGGGGACCTCTGCTCGGCAATTCGCTGCACGATGGCCTGTCGCAGCACAACGGTAGCATCGTTGACCTCTGTCCTCCTCTGAGGTGCACTGAGGTCTCAAATGCCCAACCTCCAGGCACTTGAAGCACCTCTGTGGGCGGGCCTTCAACAACTCGACAGATGCCAGGACCCAGCCCACTTTCATCCTGCCCTCCTTGGCGACCTTAAGGGCCGTCTCTAAGGGGCATTGGATCCACATCGAGCCCACTCCAGCAGGAGTAACCCGAACTTGGCTCCATTTACACTCCTCTTTGCGACACCCAGTAGCCGTGGTGAACGCACTGATAACCTCCTCTGAGGAAGCCGAGCTATTCAGATTGAAAAGCCGGATGTCCGCCCTCTTGTTGGGGCGAGTAACTCTCACCCCACTGGGATCCGCGATGGGGAGCAAGATGTCCGCAAGGCGATTCGCCTTTTCTCCTGAATTGTCTCCAGGGACACCCAAAAGGTACCCCCCCGTTCTGGAACGCTTGATTTCCAGATGGGGGATACCAAGTCCCTCCAGAGACACCTCCCTCTGTGCTTTGTGTAGCACATTGGCGCATAGGTCGCCCATCTCCTCTGGAGCCCCTATTGGGGGAGTAAGCAACACTGCTTCCGTCCTAGGCAAACTGGGCCAGACACTCGTCTTCTTTCTCCTTCTATTTCTGGCCCCCGCTTCAGTCGGAGAAACCGGAGGTGCGCCCACCTCCGCCGCCCGTCCTTTGTCAGAGGAGGCTCCTTCCTGCGGAGGAGGCCTCTTCTCCCTTCCTTTTTTCTTGCCAGTCACCTGAGCCCAGGTGCCTGGCTGAGCAGCGCCCTCCTTTTGCGATGGCTGAGGCCTAGTTGCCTCGCCATTCCTCCTTGTCTCTTTAGCAGCCCCACACGGGCCAGGGGGGAGAGGCAAAACCCCGCCCAACCTAGCGAGGAAGCTGTCGATCCTCTTGTCAAAGACCTCCTCGATGGTCCGTAGTAGACCGTCGGGGAGGTCAGGAGAAGTTTCCTCCTCCACCACCTCCATATCCTCCTCCTCCTGCGACGTTGCCGTGGCCGCGTCCCTTTTCTCGACTACCGGCACATCCTTCTGAACCACGGGACATGAGTTCCTCTCCTCTATCTCCGCGAGTCTTGCACGAAGTTGTGCCACCTCCTCCTCTAGGTCTATCATCTTCCCCTTGTACTCCACAGCTTTCGCCTTTCTCCATTGGGACCTCCGCTTGTACTCCTCAAGGAGTAAGACCTGCCTCGCGTGTTGGAAGGTCATCAGGGATACATGTCGCTGAAGCTCCTTACTCCAACTGTACTTCCTCATTTCTGGTTTATCCGCAAACATTTGAAGCTCCTCCAGGTTCTCCCTTGCATATGTCGAGAAGCTCTCCTCAACTTCCACCATATCGGAGTCACCCAGCCTCCTCATATCTCTTCTCCTTACGTTGCCTCCCAGAACCTCGAACGCCTTCTCCCTGGTCTCTGCCAAGTACAGCAATTCCTCCTCACCTATATCCTCCCAGTCGGTAACGGGGCCTTTTCCCGCTTCCTGTTGAGAGGACAGGTCCTCAACACTTCGGCGCTCCTCAACCACCTTCCGCTTCTTGTCCTTCTTCATGTCGGAGCTCCCTTCTCCGGTCCTGGAGGTATTATCCTCCACTATCACCACGTCGTCGTTCTGCCTCCTCTTCATTACAGTCTTTGGGTCATTCATCTCTGGTTTGATCCCACGACCCGACACGGCTTCGCCGCCAGGGTATACCCTCACCGCCCGGCTATCAACCGGGCGGGTCCCCGAGTTCCGTCGGGGAGCCGGCATATGTCACTGGCCCCGGGAAAGGGACATCCGGGGCACTGGACTCCAGCCCCCTACTAACCGCGGGCGGGGCAAGCCCCAGACTCCCACGGCTTTCGGGGGTCCCCCGCCTCCGACTGCGGGGGCACCGTGTCGGGTGGCGCCACCCGGGGGGCCCCACGGACGGTTGGGGCGAAGGAGGCCGCACCCCCTCCACCGCCTTACCCGCCGTGGCAACCAGCGCGCCTGATGAGGGGACTCCATCTCCCTCAATCAGGCAAAACGCCTGCTCAGTGTCCCGCTTCGGAACGGGACACGGTCGCGAGACACTGAGCTGCCATACCTTCGGCAGCCGAACCCAGACCTAGGAAAATGTCCTAGCGGCTCCGACTGCCCCGCCCGCCCGGCCCCGACCTCGGAAACGTCCGAGCGGCCCGGACGGGCGTCACTCCTGGTACGGCCATACAGGGACGGGACCCCCTCCCCCCCATCTGGGGGAAGCGAGGGGATCACCGCGTACTGCAGGCCGACCACCCCGACTGCCAGAAACTCCGGCCCGGGACAGAACCCGGCGGCTCTGGGCAGTCCCACCCGCCCGGCCCAGACCTCGGAGTACTTCCGAGCGGCCCGGACGGGCGTCCAACACTTTCCAAGGCCAGAAAGGCCTCTCGCCCTGGATGAACGCCTCCCCCTCCCCATGCCAGGCTTCAGCCCTTAAAAGGACATCCGCCCCAGACACAGGGAGGAAAGGCGTCATCTCTAGTTCCGTTTCCATAGCTGGAAACGGAGGCCCTCCAAATAGGAGGGACGGTACGCTCTTGGCACCCAATTTGGGTGAGCCCTCTCACCACGACAAGGTGGCGTACCCTCGAGAGGGCCCTCCTTTTACCCTATCCCAATCCTTCCTATTCCATCCCTCCCTAATTTCATTTCTATATCAAAACGGAAGAAAATAATAATCTTTAAAATATAAACGAGTCATTTAGTAGAAAAGAATTAGATAGAGCAATCAGAACGTGTAGGTATATATCGAGTTCAGGAATAGATGAAATAAAATATAAAATGATAAAGAATTTAACGATACGGTTAAAAAAGGAATTGCTTGAAAGAATAAATTATGCTTTTAAAAATAGTAAGATGTATAAAGATTGGAAAGAACAGCAGACTATATTCACAGAAATATTCACAGACTATATTCACAGAAAAAAAAAGATAAAATGGAAGTTAGACTAATAACAATTTCATCATATGTAGAAAAAATATTAGGTCTGCAAATAAGTTCTGACCTCTCCGAATTAATTTGCTGTAATTTTATTTTGAATTCAAATCTTTTTCCCGCTGCTTTGATGGTTTATAGTACTAATCTTTAACATTAAAGAAACCGCATATGAAAACCTTGCTAGAGGATATAACCTTACAAATCTCATAAGCGAGTACGATGTCATCCGACAACCTAACCTTGAAACTGACGATTCTCGGCATTCGGAGAATAATGCCGGGAACGATTCTGGTAGTGAGGTCTACGAGGCTACAGGATGCAAGGGCGAACGAAGGAGGCCCGAGCAGCCAAGTAGGCTTAAATCAGACGTACGAATTGGAAATACCTGCGTCACAGATGCTAAGAAAAAATGAGGACGAGCGAAGCCTGGACCATAGCGAGGGGGACCAGAGTTCCAGCGCGAGACTGAGGACACCGGAAAGAGGCCTAGAAATGGCGGCGACGGTGCAGAGCCAGAGGGTCGAAAAAGCGAGTCCGAGGAACAGCCTAGCGTGGTCCAGCCTGAAAAAAAGTAGGGCAAAGAAATGTAAAACTATATATATGTACATTAATAACAAACAATTTTGATTTTATTTATTTTATTTTTTTATAAGTAATAAGCCTACAAAAGAAAAGGAACAGTATTTTGTTCTAAGTCCATTAGGGACAAAAGAGGCATTAGGCCTATTTGTTAAAATCGATCACAAATTATTTTGTATACTTAGTGACTCAGAAAAGAGTATAAAAGCCAAAGCTTTCACCTAGAAAGCATTTGACGAAAAAGGCCTAAAGAAAAGGCTTAGCTAAAAATAAAGTTTTAGATTATATTAGAAATAGGCTTAAGTTGGGCCTAAGTTGCATACAGACAATTTTAAGTTAATACTCACCGATAATAAAGATAGAGACTAGGGCGATCCAACGGGACGTCTGATAGACCTGAAAATAAAAGGGTTAAGTGAAATTTAAGTTTGAGTGATTGATTTTACATAGACTTACCTGAATCAGGAGACGAGTAAGGTTAGCGGCGACGACCTGAAAGAAAGAAAAGTTATAATTTGATTTGACATAGAAAGGCTTAGCACAAGGCCTAGGTTAGGCACTAACCTATACAATTATCTGTTAAATTTTAATATTTTAACAAATACGTTTTATTAATACCATATAGCATACTTTGTATACCTACTTAAAGTTTGATTTATATTCAATATTAACATTAGGCTTAGACATAGGGCTTAGCCAAAATTCAAAGTTTATTTCATGTAAGTCGGCAACGGCGAAAGGGTTAAGTGAGAGCCCGCTAGATAGCGTTAGCCGCGGTGATCTGACGTTTGCTAGAGCGAGAGCAAACGATGCGTGAGTGAGAGGGAGCGAATGTGGTTCGCACGATCGCGAGTAATACGGTCGATGGCACGAGAGAAGGGGCGCATATCAACGAAACGGCTATACTTGCAATACGGAACGAAAATTTTGCAGTCACTAATAGACAGAGGTACTGAAAGGATCTCTGATGGTCGTGCATCGGTCAAATACGCGTCGAAAGAGTTCGAACGTAAATGCGCAATCGAAAGATTGAAATACGTGAGTTGAGAAATATGAGCGTTAGTTCTATCAAGAAACAAAGAACAACAACCGGGTGTAAATGAAAGAGTGTGCATACGAAATAGCAATTAGCGCAGATATAAAGACCAAACTCTATAGTGATTCCGCGGAAACGCGTTATACGAGCTGATTCATAATAAAAACGAAACTAACGTCGACCGAATACGAGAGGATTCGTGTGCGTAAACTGTTACGAAATTAGAATCTTTGTAACGACCATAACGCGTGTTTGAGTGATAAGCGCGACATATTGTATGATTTACGGTGAAATATACGAAGACACAATATTCAGAAACAGTGTGTCCTTTTTATTCTTCGAAATACCTTATATCCATACATCGACGTATTCCTCATTATCGAGGAGAAATACAAGGACATCGATATCCTGTGCTACCGAGAGCGACGAGAACGAGTCATCGCCCCGGAACCTTCTTATTAGGAGGCAAAAGCAAGTGGCGACCGCAAGCCTAATAGGCTTAAAAGTAAGAAATTTGAAATGTTTTCAATTTAATCTGCAAAGTTTGGTCATAGTGTAACTATGGCCGTAAAAACGTTGACATGGTAAATGAAAGTGCAATACGGATCTGCAGGCTTACAAAAACGCGTATTCCGAAGAGAGCGGCGAGGCTCTACAAAACAGAAACCTGTAGCAAAGTCTATAAAAGCCCACTTCTTTCTCTAATTATTGAGAAGAAAAAAAGATTACAAAAGTATGAGATTTCACAAATGGCGACCGTAACAGGACAAAGCCTTAAAGGAAATTGTGTTTTCGGTAAACGCGAAACGGTTGTAGAGTCATTTACGAGCGTAATAAAATTCGCGTAAAGAAACGCATATCATAATCATCGTAAACGGATGTTAGACAATTGTGAACGGTTGTATGACGTTTATTAACGTTAATAATAGCGGATAAAATAATTTCTTTGAAATTAAAAGTCAAGCGATTTATTCGTGTAATAATAGGCTTAAAATAAAGCGCGAGAAAAGATTCGTGCAAATAGGCGTAAATAATTAGGCACACAAAATGACCATCCGAAGCCCCATTGTAACGAGACAGACGACAACGCGTGCGGGTGACGAAACGGAAAATTCGCAAGGAATGACGCAACAACGTCCGGAAGTAACGAGATAGTGAACATACCCCGGAGGGATAACACAAACGCGGAGAGTACGAATGGTAATGTACCACGCGAAAATAACACTGTCGAAACGGCAGACGACGTGATTACCGACATCACGGATAATATCGAGGATATGTGTCGAAAGATAAGATCTCTAACCGATAAAATAGGTAGAATAGAAAATACTATACGCGACAGTCAAATACTGTGCGAAACAATACCGACGGAAACTCATGATATCGCAAGGGATAACGCGAAGGTTAAAAATCAGCGACAAGTCGGTGAAATGACGAATGCGATGACACAAATCGGAAATCTGAGATTACCGCGAGACGGATGGCTTAAAGATCCTTTCGATGAATTAAAGTTTACGGGAAAAACCGATAAACAAAATCCAATTCGTTTCATCGAACGTTTCGAGAAATTAGCGGCGTACGAAAATGTACTCGAGAACGAACAAATGCATCATTTTGCCCGTACAATGAAAGGTAGCGCGAGTCTGTGGTTTGAATTGCAAAGGTCTAACAACATACACGATGCGAAACAAATGTTCAAGAAACAATACTGGGGAACGCAAGCGCAAATGCGTTTCCGCCAGAATCTTTACTTCGGTAAATATAAAACGGGCGAGTTATCGATGTCAAAATATGCCTTAGGCTTAGCGAGGCAGACGCGAACATTGATATCACCGATGGCGGATGAGGAGATCGTGCAAACAGTACGCGACCATTTCAACGGAGGAGTAGCGAGAAAGTTGCAACCTTTGGTGGTTAAAAGCGTAGAAGATATGATTGAGATGCTCGATACGATCGAGAACGAGAGAGCAGCGCGAACCTTAAAATCCGCGAATAAAATTAACCCTAACGTATCACCGAAGACTTATAACAGTGTTACGGCGAAGACTCGAGACCGCGAAATGTAAGAAGCTCTCATAAGAATGGGAATAATAAATTGGCGTTAGAGAGACGTGACGCGAATACGCGAGTAGGAACGAATAAAATTACGTCCAAAAGAGTGCCATTTTCCAAACGAGGGCCGGTCAGTACAGTCGAGATTACCGAATTGCCCAAAAGTGACAGCGAGGCCTAAAACAAAGGTGTATACGCGGAATTCGTATGTCTACAAACAGGGTAGAGACTCCGAAAACCAACCGCGTTACGCGAAGGCGTGAAAACGAAGCGTAGCGACGATCAAAGCTCGAAAGAAAAGACATAGCGACGAAAGTTCCGAAGAAGAAATAATAAGCGCGAAAAATAGCGTGAAACATGACGAGGGTAATAAAAATACACACCAGAAATTTAATTGAACCGATAGGTATAAACTACCTAAGTAGTCGTAGATCGTGAAACAATGCGATGCGTAAAATCGATAATGAAATCGAACGCGGAAAACGCGAATCGATTAGGCCTAAAAACGCGAAAAGTCTAAACGGAACAAGTAGTAGTAGGAAAAATAATATCGAGCGTAATAAGTACGTATCCATTAGGTCTAAGAGCACGAAAAATCTGAACGAGGAAAGTAGCGTGAATAAAAATTTCGAAGATAAGGAACACGATTCAAAAAGGCTCAAAATCGCGAAAGACTTAAACAGGGCAAGTAGCGTAAAGGATAAATTCGAAAGCGAAGGATGCGAATCGAATAGTCTTAGAATCGCGAAAGGACTAAATAAGTCTGAAATCGTAAACGATAGGGTTAGTATAGAATCAGAATCAAATAGTAGTGCGAAAAGTGTGATAAGACCCACCGTACCGAGACGAAGGCCACACCGTATCTTAACAATAAAATACGAGGACACGCGAGATGAGATACTCTGTCGTCCGAAATGGATAAAGAGGAGGACGATAAATTGCCGGAAATAAAAAAATCTCGAAGCGAAGTCCAATAAGGCTGCGATCGAAGATAAAAGAATAGGCTTAGATGAAAAGAAAACGGAACGGGCACACAAGCATGTAGATAATGAAGTAGGCTTAAGGGCCGAAAAGCGTAAAAATCGCGAAGACGATAAACCAACAACCACAAAAGGCCCAGTTAGGGTTAACAACGTGGACCATTCGGATGAATTAAACCGAGATACAATTGATAATGCGAATAAAACGATAAGTCCTGAAAGGGTTAACAGACCACTTAAACGAATCGTTAGTCATGCGATATAAAATATTTGCGAAGCGGGATACTCTAACCTCCACCAGGGATATAGAGGAAGAAGGTATATATTGATCATATATATCGATATAAAATATATATCGGTATATATATCGATCATAAAAAATTCTGCAGCCAAACATACGATGGCAACAATCGAAAACAAGCATATTTAGGTAAAGGCCAAGAAACAGGCGCGTAAGCAAAATTTCAGAAATTTAGACTTAGTAAGCTTAGACAAAAACGAGTGTCAAGACTATATACAAGATAAGCCTAACAAGGCTAAAAGGACTAACAGAAGAAATAACCAGCTAAAATGCGAATGGCAAAAGGCTGAAATGCAGAATGGCGAGGAGCCAATACAGAATCAAAATTTAAGAAATTTAGGCTTAGTAAGCTTAAATGAAAATAGGCGTCGTAATTTCATAAACGATAAGCTTAACGAGGCTAAAAGGCCTAAAGCAACGAAAAATCAGTCAGAATGCGATATGCGTAAGGCTGAAGTGCAGTTTGGCGAGGAGTCAATACGAAAAGTCGAAAAGACAAACAAGCCTAACGGCGAGAAGCCGAATAAAACTTTAAATAAGGTTAACAGACCGAAAATCGCGAAAAATTAAAATAGGGTTAACAACGCACATTAAAAACGTACATAAACGCACAGTAACGTACATTAAAAACGTACATAAAATCCTACACGGCATGTAATATTTGTGAAACATTGTTTTAATATTTCATTTGAAATATTACACATTTCTCTAATATTACAGAAATATTTCACGACCATTTATGAAAAATTTCTACAATGTTTCAATGTCCGCGATTATTTCAAATCTAATCTTGCTAAAAGATTTCAACAATATTGCAAAAATATTACTGAAATATTCTGAACCATCTATGTAATGTTTCAAAAACATTGCAGAAATAGTACATAAACATTTCCGGTACAATTCAATCAAGCGATTTTTATTAAATAATATTAATATAACAGTTTATTATATTAGACATTTTACAATTAATATCGCGAAAAATATTTTTATATCCGAGAAATTGTAGATACAAACGAAGACTCAGGAGCTCGTTTGCTATAGAAAAAGTCGTTACGGCTATACAGCACTGAGCTGCAGAAAAGTCTAAAAATTACGCTGGGGGTCCCTTTCTTATAAGAACTGTGGATAATTTTCACATGCGAGAAAGATTCGCCGCCTAGTGGCGGCGCCTCGTACTACACTTGCCACATTTACTTTTATAAAATTTCAAAGTTATTTCTAAAATATTATACTTGCCATATTTCTTTTGTTATATTGCAGAAACATAAAAACATAAAGCAAACTTTTTTTATCTTTCTAAAAAGATTTCAGAAATATTGCGTTTACAATATTATGAAAACATAATGCAAGTATATTTCTGAAACATTTCTGATGGAAAGTTACAATTAAAATGTTAATGAAATATTTCTGTATCATTTCCAAATATTACACCATTTCAACAATATTACATGCCTTGTGGGATACGAATCGGGATTAATTGCAAACAAAACGGTAAGACCTAAGGAAACGAAGAAGAAGCCTAACCGAGTCGTAAGTTGTAAAAATGATAAAAGAAATTTCGAGAAGCGAAATACTCTTATTTCAGACAGTGAGATAGAGGAAGACGGCAAGTTGCCGGTAATAAACAATTTTGCAACGAAATTTGCAACTACAGCGACCGAAGAAAAACGAGAAAGCGATATAAAGGCGAAGAAACAAGCGCGAAAGTAAAAAAACCGATAAATTAGGCTTAATAGACTTAATAGAAAACTGGCACCTGAGTTACATACAAGGTAAGCCTAACGAAAATTTTAGTCTTACAGAAGACGAATTCGAGCTGGAATACAGTAGGTTCATGGCGAAAGTGCGAATTGGCGAGGAGCCGATGCATAATATCGACACGGCAGACAAGCCTAACGATAGACAGCCAAACGAACAAACGTGTAGGGCGGAAAATCTAACCACGAAAGAGATTACAAGAAACGTAAGCGATGAGAGCGAAAAGCCTCAGTTAAATATAATGCACACGAAGCAAATCTTAGATCTCGAGAATTCCGAGACGAACAGGCTAAAGTATTATACGACAAAAGCCATTCTCCTATGATTAAGATAAAATTTACAAGTCTAAGGGTAAGAGCATTGGTGGATACCGGAGCTCAAATATCGGCTATCACTAAATCGTTATACGATGAGTTAGTCGAATCAGGGGAACAAATGAAAGTTCTTCTTATAAAGAAATTTATACTGAGAGGAGCGTTCTCAGAGAGAGCGCGATGATCGCGAATAAAGCGAGGCTTACATTCAAATACAGAGATAAAATGTACGAGCACGAGTTTAATATAGTCGAAGAAATGGCATACGAAATGATCCTGGGGATAGAATTCCTAACTAAATACGGGATGAACATGCGTTGCTATGATAAGCTTGAAATAACGTTTGACAAAGACCTGGAATCGCTAAATCGAAAGAAAAAGGCCGTGTGTTCGATAACAATGGCAGAAGCCGACGACATACTCGAAGCCTTACTAAACGAGAATTAAGAAATTTTCGAAGAAAACGTGATAAGAAGGGTAAATCACTACGAGCACGAGATAGTGTTAACGTCAGATAAGCCTTTTAAAAAGAAGACGTACCCTATTCCAAAAATTCACATGAAACGAGTGCGCAAATACATGAGACAGCTGGAGAAGCAAGGGATAATAAAGAAACAGGCTACCGAATACATAAATCCGTTAGTTGTCGTGATAAAAAAGAGCAGAGATATAAGGCTATGCTTAGATGCGAGAGAGCTGAATAAACATATAGCGAGCGATTACGCCCAACCGCCTACGATAGAGGAGGTATTTCAACGAATAGGCTGAAAAAGATTTTATTCCACTTTAGACGTAACGTCTGGCAAATACCACTCGAGAAGAATCTACGAGATTCATAGGATTCATATTCGACGGACAGACATACGTATTCGAAAGGATGCCTTTCGGCATAAAAACGGCGGGAGCGTCGTTTACAAGAGCTATGCATATGGTACTGGGAAACGAATAACAAGACTTTCTCACCATTTATCTCGATGACATACTGATCGCGTCAGATAGTCTAGAACAGCGTCCGGACTTACCCGGACGTACCGGAGTTACCCTTTTCGGTCAGATTTTATCAGATTCTGAAGCGACGCCTACTGTCTCCCCACTACCGTTCGAAGTTCGGCGGCCGATCGCACACGTGACGCTGTGTCTCAGGACATGACAAATATACTAGGTCCGTTCGTACATGACAAATATACTAGGTCCTTATCTTCCGTCAAATTATATAGAATTTAACATTTTAATAATCAAACTTTTTTATAATTTAAATTATTCATAATAATTACAATTATTAGCAAAAAAGTTATGTAATAATTTGTGATAATTTGACGGAAGATACGGATCTAGTATATTTGTCATGTACGAACGCTACTGAGGCACAGCGTCATGCATGCGATCGGCGGCTCAGCCGCCGAACTTCGAGCGGTAGTGGGGAGACAGTAGGCGTCACCTCAGAAATCTGACCGAAAAGGGCAACTAATTCCGGACGCTGGTCTAGAAGAGCATATGCAACACACAAAGACGGTATTGCGAAAATTGTAAGAAGCCAGATTTAAATTGAATCGCGAAAAATGCGAATTCCTGAGAGAAGAAATCAAGTTTCTCGGACATACTTTCAACGAAATACGTGCGGAGATCAATGATGACACCTGATCCGCAATACAGAATTACGAAAGGCCTAAGAACAAAAAAGCTATTCAAGTATTTCTGGGACTCGTGAATTGGGACCGGAGATTTATGAAAAACTTGTTTAGAATAACAGCACCGTTGGAGAAATTATTGAGAAAAGGCAAGAAGTTCACGTGGGAACGAGCGGAACAGGAAGCCTTCTCCGACATTAAGCGAGCGTTCGTAGAAGCGCCAAACTTATTTCTGATCAGGTCCGGATTGAAATTCAGAGTTTATATCGATGCAGCGAAAGTAGGCTTAGAAACGAGGCTATACCAATATGCCGATGATAACAAAGACGTGAAATACACGATGGCATACGCATCGAGAAGTATCTTAAAGGAACGGAGGCAAACTATAAGATTACAGAACTAGAATGCTTAGCGCTGGTATAGGCGTTGAAAAAATGGCACACGTTGTTAGGGCGCCACGTTCGAGTACATACAGATCATCGAGCACTGAAAGTTCTAAACACGTGTGTGCAGAATAACTCGCGAATAGCCAGATGGTTTTCATTCCTGCAAGAATTCGAGCTGGATATTATACATATTCCAGGAAAAGACAACGAGATGGCAGATGCCTTATCGAGAATTAAGACTAAAGCGTGGACAATAATGTCTGATGATAAAAGAATAGCGATAAGAGACGCTAGGGACGGCGTTGACACAGAATAAGCCTAATAAAAAGAGCGCAACAGAGCGATACATCTTTGCAACAAGCTCTAGTCGAGGAGACGGAGTTCGTGCACAAACGCGATGGACTCGTTAGAATACGTTACCCGGAAAGCGACAAGATAGCGTTGACACAGAATAAGCCTAATAAAAAGAGCGCAACAGAGCGATACATCTTTGCAACAAGCTCTAGTCGAGGAGACGGAGTTCGTGCACAAACGCGATGGACTCGTTAGAATACGTTACCTGGAAAGCGACAAGATAGCGTTGCCTAAAAAAAAATCACATTGCACATAGTAGAAAAAAATCCATTGATTTCTAATACATTTCGATACAGATAAGGTACTAGGATTCGCGAAGCAATACTTTCACGGAAGTAATTTAGCGCGTATAGCGAGGGATGTATCATCCTACAAAATTTGTCAAGCTACAAAGTACACGACAAGGCCCACCGTAGGGGAACAATACTACGAATTACCGGACGTGCCGGATAGAACAGCGTCGTTAGATATTTTCGGACCGTTACCGAAAACGGTGCAGGGATTCAAATACGTGTTAATAATAATCGATCAATTTTCCAAATACGTGAAACTATATGATTCTGAAAGATCAGAAATTAGACACGATAATACAAATACTGGATGTACGAATTTTCGAAGATGTCGGAATTCCGGAGACGATTTTAATTGACAACGGAGGACAGTTTATAACACGACGATGGCAAGAATTCGCGGAAGGTCACAGGTTTATTGTTAAAAAAATATCGTCAATACAATCCGCAATCGAATCCGGTAGAGCGCGTCATGAGAGAGATCGGGAGAATAGTCCGTACATACGCGAGCGAGCGTCAATATACGTGGAACAGAATTATCGAGAGAGCTGAAAATGTAATTAACTTTACAGTACATTCGTCGACGGGCTGCACTCCGATGGAGTTACACAATGGCGAACTCTGCCATATGGAAATGTGCGAGACATTGTTGCCAGAAATCTATGAAGAGGTAGCTTTGCCTGAAAAAATCGCACAGGCGAGGGACCAGCTCCGGGAGGCAGCAGAGAAAAGGGCTAAATAGGCTCGAAAACATGGAACTACGAAGACGTACGAGACCGGAGAAACTGTCTGGGTGAGACTACACCGAAGATCAGACGCTGGCAGAAGGCTCACGAAGAAAATCCACTTGGTATACGAGGGACTGTGCAACCGACTTTTCTCGCCATTCAGAAAGTGAAGATACCAGTGATCATGAGACTCGGAAACGCGAGGGCCATAAGGCTTACCGACGCGAGGGCGAACGAAGAGGAACCGAGCGAAATAGGCCTAAACCGGACATATGAGCTGAGAATGGCAGCATCGTAAATAACGAGGGACAAGGAGGACGAGCGAGGCCCGGAGGACAGCGATAAGGACCAGGATTCGGATGCGAGGCCGAGGACGCCGGGACGAGATCTGGACGAGGAGGCGACGGCGATGAGGCAGAGGATCGTGGAAGCGAGTCCGAGGACCAGCGAGGAGACGAGCGCGGTCCAGCCCGAAACGAAGTAGGGCTAAAGATATATAACAAGTAAATGTATGTCCCGTTGTTGACGTTAAAGTTGTTTTATGTTTTTTGTTTATATTTTATGGCCTGAGAAAGAAAAGGCACGAGACAGTTTGTGTAAGCATTAGGCTTAAATGTCACCCTATATTTTATTTCATATTATTTTACCGTTTGATTAAATATTACGATATTATTTTATATATATGTTAAAATGCATAAAAAAGCATGTTGAGAGCAGAAATTGCGCATAGAGACAGATTAAGAAATAGGCCTAACGAAAAGGCCTAGCCTAAATGTAAGATATTGAGACTCGAGTACATTAGGCTTAAGTAAGGCACTAGGCCTACACGCGTTAGAAACGAGGGTAAAAGATGGAAAAACTTACCTTCAATGTAGCGCAAGATAGGGATGTTCCAGCGGGACTTCCTAGCATACAAAATCTATAAAAGAAAAAGGAAGGGTTAAATAAAATTCAGTTATACTTACCTGAGTTAGGGTATGAAGAAGTAGGGTTAGCAGCGACTACCTGAAACAGATATAAATTTAAACAGATATAAATGAATAAAGTTCGTAAGGCCTATATTAGGCTTAAAATAGGCACAAGTCTAAAGATTTATTTCATAAACTTAAAAGAAATATATATTGTTAGTAACAGTAAAGATACATCCTATACCTATCGGAAGGTCCTATTTTAATAAAACCGAGCATTAGGCTTAAGCATTAGGCTTAGCAAAAAATTATATCCTCTATAGCATAAGTCGGCTTGGCGAACGGGTTAAAGACGAGCCCGACAGAGAGCGCTTGCCGCGGGATACCGTCGTTCGAATGACAAAGAGCAAATAAGGTAAGAGTGAGAGGAAGTAAGAATGGTTCGCGTGATCACGAGCGATAGAATGATTGGCCGGTGGATCAAGAGAAGGGGCGCGTGGCAACGAGCGGCCATCCCCGCAATAGAACAGTGTTGTTATACAGGCCCGGCTGCGTGCAAACCACGTGATTTTGCGCATGCGTAGCAATGAGGATACAGCGACGTATGTATACGTATTATGGCGCAGCCAGGGCCCAGTTTCAGCTCCATAGAAGATGGGTCCACGCCCTACGATGCCAAAAATTCAATATTTATATCATTTATATTTATAAAATAATTAAAGATAGTTTCTGTATGTGTGTTGAGCGCGCGCATGTACATAGCTATTTTATATATATTGAGGGGGATCAAGCGCGTTGCCTCTCCAAAATCGCCAGGACTCCGTTTTGGTTTTTTTTTTAAAGTTTATTCAAGAGAATACAATTTCTCTTTGGTTTACAATTATGGCGCCTTGCGGCGCCGGTCAAAAAATGTTATTGAAGTCTCTCTCGGTATGTGATATGTGGGGCAGTAAGCATGACCAAGATTGGTCCAAATTTCTCCGACGGTCGCTCCTCTTCTTCAGAAGACTTGAAGTCCGTCCAGCCTTTTGTCTGCGTCGCAGAGTCAGCTCTTGCTGAATAGGTCTGGGTCGACAAATCTCTTCCTTTTCCTGGTGAAGGAGGAAGTGGAGAGAGAAGTCTTCCTGGGCTCTCCAGAAGATGCCTCGGGCTAGTCGGTCTGCGTTCTCTCGGATCGAAAATCGTCAAGAGATGTCTGGGTGGACGTGTCCTCCTGACTGGCGGAAGATCGAGCTTGATCAGCCGCCACTCCGGATGTCCCGCAGACTTCTTGTCACCAACAACCGCTTCTCCTCGTTGATTCTCCGTCGAAATCCTTGAATTTGGCGGACAGCAACGACAGGAAGACGGACGATCAAGAAGCGACTCCGTATTCGTTATGCACTCAAAAATACACACTCGGAGAAATTTCCGTTGTGCGCCGAATCGATCGCCGCACCCTCTTATATAGCAGATGTGGCTGTTTTTTAATTACGAGAAAAATAAACAAATCAAACGACGCCTATCGGCAAAATAACAAATTCTTTATATTGGCTGAAATTGGCTTTTTTATAAAAAATAGATTGCTTAATTCATGTGACGGCCGAGCTGTCATCCAGTGCGCGGGAAACGGCGTGCGCGGCTTCTATACTGTTCGAAAGGCGCGGCCGCCACAATATATATATATATATATAATTTATATACATATATTTAATAAATTTCTCAAAACTTTTTAAATATTTTTAACAGTCAAGTAAACCTTTTTTTTCTTGAGCCATAGATTATAAAGTAGCCAAGATCAGCTCTTACAATGTAAAGAAACGACTTGAGATTTGAGAAATTCTTACGTCTCAAGATTTGAGATAAACGACTATGAATTCGGGTCTAACAGTGCTTCTTTTTACTTGTACTAGACACGTTACTGATGCTATATCGACGCACATGCGCAAAACAGCCGAGCCCGAATAACAGCACTGCAATAGAAGGAAAGATTCAGTCGTTCAAAGGACACGATTCACGACGGATCGCTTGTCATACCGGTCTCAAATTCTTTCGGGAATATTCGAAAGTCCGTGTTAGCGGACATTGCAATGTAACGACGCATAAGTTCGTTGAATACAATCCGACGATTGTAACGGTGGGTATCATAGATACGCGTGAGGATTCCTTCGGGAAGCAAAACGACACGACCGGGGATGAATGTGTGAGTGCGTGGAAATATGAGCGCGAGAGTACCTACATCCAGATTCTGAAACGATTCCGCGCGTTGCGCGTAAAACAACGACACTTCATGATAGCGACATCCGAGCGAAATACCGTCGTGCGGGTAAACGGGCGGCGTATAGAACAATCACGAACTTGTAACGATATAACCAGGGGGGACAAACTCCTCTCTTGAAAGTGGAGGAGACACTTTCGCAGCGAAGCCTGGCTCTGTCCCTCCGGAAAAAGAGAACTAAAATAGGGCACGTGACGAGAGTGCCATATTCAAATTGGGAGTGCGCGCGTGTATGTACGTACAAACTATACATGTACGCACACATATACGTGTATAAGCATGCGCACGCACGCGCACTCACGCACGCACGCACGCACGCACGCACGCACGCACGCACGCACGCACGCACGCACGCACGCACGCACGCACGCACGCACGCACGCACGCACGCACGCAGCACGCACGCACGCACGCAGCGCACGCACGCACGCACGCACGCACGCAATGCACGCACGCACGCACGCACGCACGCACGCACGCACGCACGCACGCACGCACACGCACGCACGCACGCACGCGCGCACGCACGCACGCACACGCACGCACGCACGCACGCACGCACGCACGCACGCACGCACGCACGCACGCACGCACGCACGCACGCACGCACGCACGCACGCACGCACGCACGCACGCACGCACGCACGCACGCACGCACGCGCGCACGCGCACGCACGCGCACGCACGCACGCACGCGCACGCACGCACGCACGCACGCACGCACGCACGCGCACGCGCACGCACGCACGCACGCACGCACGCACGCACGCACGCACGCACGCACGCACGCACGCACGCACGCACGCACGCACGCACGCACGCACGCACGCACGCACGCGCACGCACGCACGCACGCACGCACGCACGCACGCACGCACGCACGCACGCACGCACGCACGCACGCACGCACGCACGCACGCACGCACGCACGCACGCACGCACGCACGCACGCACGCACGCACGCACGCACGCACGCACGCACGCACGCACGCACGCACGCACGCACGCGCGCACGCACGCACGCACGCACGCACGCACGCACGCACGCACGCACGCACGCACGCACGCACGCACGCACGCACGCACGCACGCACGCACGCACGCACGCACGCACGCACATGTCAAAGGGTTTGTTCCAGGACATGTAAAAAAACTATGTTTCTTTGCTACATTCTAATAAATCATTAAGATTCAAACTTATTCTGATTTTTAGGATTAAATATCTCTTTTCGTTGTTGAGATATTACGTTTTTAAAATTTTCCAAGACACTTGTATAATGGCAATTTTCAGGACAGTGGTTTCCAGGACTGTCCCCAGGAAAAATTTTATGTATAATGATGTGTCCCAGGACTAAATAAAATATTGAAATAGAATTTATTAAATAAATTTCTTTTACTTTTTTTTCTTTGGGGATATACATCGAAGACATACATGGGAAGATGGACATAATCCATTTCCGTAATTAAAATGTATGTTATAATCATTGCCAACGTATGTTCCTGAAAGAAAATTTAGATTTATATTCATTGAAAATCATTAAGAGAACCAAAAAGAGAACCGCGTTAAATTACTTTTAATCAAATATTGACCTAAATGACAATTAAGTCTTGTAATTATTCAATTAGATTGCAATGTAAATAAAATTCTTTGTATTTTTAATAAATATTTACATGAGATTAACCAAATAAATGTGTAAAAGTAATTGAAAACCACATATTAATATAAGTCGCAAGAGGGCTCGTATCAATTTATACTTAGTAGTGAAAAAGTGAAATTGTAATTGAAAGGGTTTACATGTGCAATAATCATTTTCCTCTTATCTCAGTGGTGTCAGAAATTGGATCTAATTCAGAAATATCCATTATAGTCATTGATTCAAAAGTTATGATCAGGCCTATTTTTGCTTAATAGTCAAATTTTATGTAATTAACATCTTTGGACAATACTACAGTCTAGATATTAAATCTTACCATGGAATTGATTTTGCTTTGTGAAGATGGATCTCTAGTTAGTGACACAATCGAGTTTTATTGATTTACTGTTATCCATAAGAGTACAAAGGTGTCTCAAAAATACCGAATTTTGCATACTTCTGTTAGCGTTATAAGACAATAAGATACGTTTTAATATGACTGTCAGGGCAATTCACATGATAAATGAAGTAATCTGAGATAGAAAAACCAAAGTTCTGCGGAGTAAATAAGCAAAATAAGCCGATTATAGCTAAATTACAATAATGAAGTGTAACCACAAGAATTAATCTTAAAAGAACTTATAAATCTTTATCAAATCAACAATATTTGGACTGAAATCGTGAAGTAATACAAGAATGTAAATTAATTTGACATTTTATAAATTTTTCAATGCGTAAATAAAGCTAAGTAAATGTAACTGTGTAACATCTACATATTTGTTTTTAGGTTATGTATGAGAAAATTCGTTTCAGGTGACATTTGCGATCAACATTTTCCACAACATCAAATCATCGTTGAAAAACACGCTCTAACGTTATCCAGCTGTTACGACTTGCTCATATGTACACTAATCGTTAAAATATTTCAAAATAATTGCTTTGGACCCAATATTGGTTTCCAGGACACAAGAAAATTTTATGTACAATACGTGATATTAGATAACCGATTGAGCAATTAGTTTTCTATTACGATCATTTTAGTTCTCTACCGATTAACTTGTGATTTTGTATTTATGTCTCGTTTAATTTTACCGAAAACAATGTTGCATGTGCATAAATTTCTGGATTTAAGTTATATATTAACTATACCTTTTTCTATAATTTTAGTGGTCATTTTAAAGAAATTGTCTAACCATTAATTTAATTCATTTAACCATCGCGAAGAAACATGAGCTAATATTATCTGATTGCGTTTCCTACTGTCATATTTATGCTAAGAGCCTTAAAATATTTGAAAAATGAAAATATCCCAGTAAACAATTTGTCAGCAACCAAATTGACACCAAATACGTGCAAAACTTTTCGACAAATTCCATGCGATCTGTGTCCGCAGTAGTCTTGTGATTTGCTAGCAAAGCTTGTGTACATGACTTGACACCAAATTGACGGCAAATATCGAGCAAAATTGGGCAGCAAAAGTTCAACGGCAAATTTGCGCCATATTGTGAACAAGGCTTGCCAACAAAAGCTCGACAGCAATTTTGTGCCAAATTGCAAGCAAACCTTGACAAAAGAACTTGACGCCAAATTGACACCAAATTCTGAGCAAAGCTTGATGACACAGCTTGACGTAGCAAGCCTTGTTACGTAGCCATCCCACACGGCATGTAATATTTGTGAAACATTGTTTTAATATTTCATTTGAAATATTCCACATTGCTCTAATATTACAGAAATATTTCACGACCATTTATGCAAAATTTCTACAATGTTTCAATGTCCGCGATTATTTCAAATCTAATCTTGCAAAAAGATTTCAACAATATTGCAAAAATATTACTCAAATATTCTGAACCATCTATACGTTTCAAAAACATTGCAGAAATAGTACATAAACATTTCCGGTACAATTCAATCAAGCGATTTTTATTAAAGAATATTAATATAACAGTTTATTATATTAGACATTTTACAATTAATATCGCAAAAAATATTTTTATATCCGAGAAATTGTAGATCGAAGGCTCAGGAACTCGTTTGCTATAGAAAAAGTAGTTACGGCTATACAGCACTGAGCTGCAGAACAGTCTAAAAATTACGTTGGGGGTCCCCTTCTTATAGGAACTGTGGATGATTTTCACATGCGAGAAAGATTCGCCGCCTGGCGGCGCCTCGTACTACACTTGCCACATTTACTTTTATAATATTTCAAAGTTATTTCTAAAATATTGTATTTGCCATATTTCTTTTCTTATATTGCAGAAACATAAAAACATAAAGCAAACTTTTTTATCTTTCTAAAAGATTTCAGAAATATTGCGTTTACAATATTATAAAAACATAATGCAAGTATATTTCCGAAACATTTCTGATGAAAAGTTACAATTAAAATGTTAATGAAATATTTCCGTATCATTTCCAAATATTACACCATTTCAACAATATTACATGCCATGTGGGTCGGTATTTGGCGTCAATTTGTCCTCAAGCTTTGTCACCAAAATTTGTTCAATATTTGGCATCAATTTGGCGTTAGGTTTTGTCAACAAATTTCGGCAGCAATTTGATGCCAATTTGTTATCAAGTACTACTAAGCTTTGCTCGATATTTGGCGTCAATTTGGCGTGAATTGTGTACGCATGTTTTGCTACGTATTTATTGATGTATGTTCAAATAGTTTTGCGCGTATTCCCGTGATCGGTGTAGCGGTGAATTCATGTGTCGCCACCTTCTTCTCTTTATTAGAGGCTGATCGATCGACGATCTGAGCGCTAGAAGTTAAGTTAGTTGTAGTTGCGCAGCCATAAAGGCAGTTACGTATTTGTAGCCTCAAATATAATTTTTTTGTTCAAGTAAAGACAAAGACTTTGAGAGTACGTGATTATAAGAATCCCGAAATCTTTCTCCTTACGAATATAGTACAACAGTATTTACTAACAATTTGTCGACAACATTTGATAAAACAAAGTTTGATGCAAATTTGTACCATTTCTGAAACCAAAATTTGTAGCAAGTACGTGGCATTATTTGTTCAAACATGAGTTTGGCGGAGGACTCGGCATCTGGACATAGCTCGGGCACGTTGGCTGACCATTTACTCAGTTCGAATCCTCCTGCGGCCAGCGTGTCAACCAGTTGACGCTGGACGTCGAGCGCCTGCTCAAGGGAATAGCATCCACCCAGAATATCGTCGACGTACGAGTGATTTCGGATGGCGTCCACTCCCAAGGGGTATCTGCTCTCCTCGTTCTCGGCCAACTGTAATAAAGTTCGCAAAGCCAGGTAGGGAGCTGAACTGGTCCGTAAACTACGGTCACCAGCTTGAAGTCCTGAACCTCTTGTGCCGGATCCGGACGCCACAGGATGCGCTGCAGATCGGTGTCCTCCTTGTGGACAAGAATTTGTCGGAACATCTTGACGACGTTTGAGCTGAAAGCGAAGGGATAGAGACGCCAACGCGTCAAGGTCACCCACAGATCCGCCTGCAGCTTTGGCCCTAGAAGAAGCAAGTCATTGAGCGCAAATCCCAAGCGAGACCGATAAGACGCGTTAAAGACAACGCATATCTTGTCCTGAATGTCCGATTTTTTAAAGACCGCATGGTGCGGTAAATAATGAATGTTCCTGTCATCAGTATTTCCCGAAGAGACGGGGACCATGTGGCCCAGCCGGCGATACTCGTCCAAAGGAAGCATATTGCAACCCCCGCAGAACGGGGTTACGTGCCAAGCGCCGCTCGAGACCAAACAAAAGACGAAGGGCCTCCCCACGGTTATTCCTCAGGGAAATGGGAACGTCCTCACGTTTCGGCAGGCGCACGATGTACCGTCCCTGCAGGTCACGCGTGTGCGATGTCGCAAATAACTGTTCACAACGCTACTCCTCCGGACCCAGGATTCTCTTTGAAGACACCTCCTCCAGCTCCCAAAAGCGTTGAAGTGTCCTATCCACGTCGATGCTCGAGATCGAGACGTGGTGGACCACCACGCCAGGGCCCATAGGTTCCGATGCTGAGGCGGTGCCGCCCATGATTACCCAACCTAAGGCGGTTGCCTGTGCTGAGGGCGCTCCGGGAGGGCCTCGTCTTAAGCATTCCCTGAGTAGTCGGCCGTAGACCTCGGCCCCCAGTACCATGTCCACGGGTGCAGGACGATCGAATAGTGGATCCGCTAGTGTCAGTCCCGCCAGATGAGGCCAGTTGCCACCCTGAATAGTCATCGGCGGCAGCTCTTTGGTTAACTTTGGCAAAACCAAGACCGAAGTTAACAGGGTCCGCTCGGTGGGATCCTGATGGGAACCGATGGCTAAATCAACGGCGTAGCGCACGACGCCGAAGTCCATCCCTCGTATACCCGAGACCGGTATGCAAACTCGACGCCGACGTAGCCTCAAGGACCGAACGACGCGTTCCGTGACAAAGGCTTCAGATCCAGAATCCAATAAGGCGCGCACGAGCAACACATCACCCTGTGGATTGCAGCAGGCCACCTGGGCGGTGGACAGCAAGACCGGAGCTCGTGCGGTCATAGGAAGTGCGACGAGATTGGCCGTCACCGCAGGCCCGCTGGGTGTGGCCGCGGCCGAGGCTACCGTCTTGCCAGACCCCTCAGTTAATGCGGAGCCTTCTGACAGGTGCAACAAGGTGTGGTGCTTGCCTTGACAACGCGAGCACCTAAACTCGGACGGACAACTGGCTATCGGATGCTTGCCTCTGAGGCAGTTAAAACAGGCCTCCTGTTGCTTCACGTGTTCCCGTCGCTGAGGCACTGGTAACTCTTTAAAACGTCGACAATAATTAAACGAGCCCTGACAAAACAAGCACTTTTTGGAGCCCTTGGACGTCCCGGAGGTCGACGTCGTTAAACGCGTTTACTTTAGGTTTTCGATCCTGCGATCTAGCCGTCGAGGTCAGGGCGGAGGAAGCCAGCTTTGAGGCGCCTGCCTCTAAGAAGCGGATACGCGTCTGGAGAAAGTCCTGCAGTTGTTGGAGCGTAGGAAATTCAGAGCTGGTTTGGAGAGAAGCCTCCCAGAAAAGCCGCAAAGATGAGTCTAACTTTTCAACCAACACGTGTACAAACCAATCGTCCCACTGCGCGACCGGTCGCCCAAGGGCCTCGAACGCTCGGCGAGCCTGCAATGCCGAACTACACAAACTCTTGAGGTCCGCGGCGGACGGCTTAGTGATGACCGCGCTGTTCAAGAAAGCACGCATATGCGACGCGAGCAGAACCCTTCGATTGTCATAGCGTGACACAAGCTCCCCCCAAGCAATGTCGTAACCCTTGTCGCTCAGTTCGATACTGGCAACAACCGCGGCGGCCTCACCCGTAAGACTAGCCCTCAGGTATTGCAACTTTTGGACCGGCGCCAACGATGGCACGTCACCCACGAGGGACCGGAACAGATCGCGGAAACTCTCCCATGCTAATTGATCACCGGAGAATGTCGGCAGGCTAATTTTCGGCAATTGAATTTGCTTTAAGAAGGAAGAGGCCGAGGATTCCGTCTTCTCTGCAGGGCCATCGTCCTTGAGTGCAGCCATTATGCGCCCCTTGACCGTTACATAATTGTCCTCCGTTTTAGCGTACAGATCACCTTTCATATAGTCGTCGATAGATGCGCCCTCGACCTCGAGCAACGCGTAGTGCCCATCCTCGAATTTCTGCCAATAAGACTCGAGAAGCGCAAGTCAGGAGTAAATATGACGGCGTCATTTTTTCCTTACCGGCCTTAACCATGTTTTCATAAAATCGGTCAATGAACCCTTTGGTGGTCAGGTCCTTCTTCATGGCGCCCTCCTTCTTCGTGGCATCCTCCATGGCTCGACAAGGACGTACGGAACCACGATCTCAGAAAGGGCGCGTGGAGCGCGAAGCGCAGAGCTATCGGAGATGCAGGCGCCACGAGGCGAGCGGCTGACGCTGATAGGTGCGGGTAGCGCGAGGCGGAGAGCCGACGATCGTAGGCGCGGGTGACGCGAGTCAAAGAGCTTACGCTCGTAGGTGCGGGTGGCGCGAAGCGGAGAGCTGACGCTCGTAGGCGCGGGTGGCGCGAGGCGAAAAGCTAACGCTCGTAGGCGCGGATGGCGCGAGGCGAAGAGCTAACGCTTGTAGGCGCGAGCAGCGCGAGGCGGAGAGCCGACGCTCGTAGGCGCGGGTGGCGCGAGGCGGAGAGCTAGCGGAAGCTAGGGCTCGTGGCTGCGTAGGGCGCGAGAACGGCACACCTTCACTGGACCATTGGTCCCAGATCGAGTCAATCACAGCACCGCTCGGTCACAAGAGTTCACCATTTTACTGTTTCACAGTCTCGACGATAGCATCTTGCCTCTTCGGTACGAGGTCTTCTCTTTCACTCCCCCATTTTTGCCGGGAATCCGGCTCGAAGGACCAAATGTTTGTGTTTCGTCCTGTCGTCCACCTGGGCGACTGACCGCGGGCTCCACACTTGTAAAACACAGAGGGGATCCAGAGCACCCGGAAGGAAAGGGGTGTGACACAAATATGAACGTTGAAACCAGTCACAGTAATTCAAGAGTAATTCACGTTTATTATGTCGTCGTGTAACATTTAAGTTTCTCTTGCGAGCTGCTGATCATAACTGGTCGCGTGCAGGAATTTCCGACTTCGTCGATGCCCAAGTCGCCTTCCCCGCGCCTCGCCGTCTCCAAGCTACTTGATCCACTCGGTGACAAGGCGGGACGGGGGGAGCACCGAGGAAAACAAACAGGCCGGTACGCACGATTCGAATAAATCGCTCCAAGAGAACTCAACAGCAATCAGAAAATATTCAATCATATTTAAATCTTAATTAACGAAAACGCGAACACTAATACTATCCTTAGTCTTAGAGGCATCGGTAAACATTACTTTGGTATTGTCATTTAATTTGTACTTTTCTTTGTACTTTCTAATAAACTCCTCATCTTTCATTTCTTTGTTATCTTTCCTTTCCCTATCTATCTCTAAATCCGTTATCACAGCTCTTGAAATAGTTTGATAATCTATCTTGTATATTCCTGGTACATCTACTCTCGCTACCTCATTCTTATCTTTAACGAACTCTCGCCAGGAATCTACTAATAAAAAATTGGACTCGTTCGAGCTCCCGCAATTTCTTCTATTCTCTAGTGTTTTTAACCTGTTCATTCTTCCTTCGATTAGCTTATTATTATGACCGATTATTTTAGTCCAGAAGTTTCTGGCTAGGAGGCCAGCGCGATCTTCTATTTTCGTTATCTTAGCCTTACCCAACATGACGTTGATCGGCGTGCTATTCGTATACCCCATTGCTACGCGAATCTTTATTTTGTAATTTTTCTAGCTTTTCTTTTCCTTTCCTATCCCTAGGATAATATACTATCAAACCATATTCCAAATTAGATCTAACGTATGCCTTATAGATATTCAACGCCGTACTCGTCTCCATCCCCCAAGTGACCCTACACAAAAAACGTAATATATTAATACTTTTTAGAGTTTTCTCCTCCACATTTTTCAGATAACGATCAAATTTTAGCTTGCTATCCAGTGTTACTCTTAAAAATTTCGCAGCTCTAACATTTCCTATTCTTTCCCCTTTTATTTTGAGAATTAATCTATTTTCACGATCCGGTCTATTATTAAAAATAATTATATTCGTCTTGCACGGTTCTATCTCAAGCTTCTCCTCATTTAGGTTCGTTTCAAGTTTTTTAATTGCTCTCTCTAATTCTCCCCCCGCGCAGTGATGTTAGATTCTGTACTCGGTATTATTTTTATTCTATATATATTTATTTATTCTATACATAATGTCATTTTATTTTATTCTACATATAAAGATAGCATACTCTATGAGACGAATTATTGAAGTTGTCTCTATTTCTAATTGAACGCTGTACCGTCAACAGCTACATTTCGATATTCACTACCCGTACTGAAAATCTATAATGTAGTACGTAATGTAAACTATAGATTTTCAGTACTGGCAGTGAATATCGAAACGCAGCCTACGACGCCAACTCGGCCGAGCGAAAGAAGGAGATAGAAAGTCTTATATCTCTTTCTATTAGTCGACAGTGTTCGAAATCTCGAGCGCACACGGGACTACCCCCACCATTACCCCCACCCATGCTACCAAATGCTACCGAGTACAGAATCTAACATCACTGCCCCCGCGTCCTCCAATCTATCCGAATTATTGTATAAGGCAATATCATCGGCGTACTGCAGCATCTTGACATTACTTCCAATATCTCTTGAAATCCTCGATGTATAAATATTGTAGAGTGTCGAGCTTAACACCCCTCCCTGTGGAAGACCCTTATTCACGTATCTCACGATCATTTCCTCTTGATTAAATATAAACGTTGTCCTTCTGTCGCGCATCCATGTATCTATATAACGTATAATTTTACTTGGGCACTTTTTTGCATACAACATTCTAATTAAGCGTTCCCTTATAACATTATCGTATGCAGATTTGACATCGAGTAAAACTACAACTACATTGCTATTCATTTCTCTACCCAGTTCAATTTCCGACACTAGATTCACCAAGTTATCCATACATGATCTTCCTCTTCTGAAACCATTCTGGTTCCTATCCATCCATTTCTCCCGTTCAGAAAGCCATATTAATCTTTCATTTATCATTCTTTCCAGTATTTTTTCCACACGCGACGACATCGAAATCGGTCTAAATTTATTTCTTTCTTTCTTCTCTATGAATATCACTGCATTTCCTTCCATTCTTTACATCGTATTCCATGCTCAAACGCCTTATTTAATAGACCAAGCAGTTCCTTCTTATACAAATCTTATACAAATCCAATAAATTTTTCATCATGTATTCAATTCCATCCCTCCCGGGGCTTGACCTGGATCGACATGCGCTCAACGCTCTATCCAATTCATACTCTGTGAAACTTCCATTCATTCCATATCTATGATCTCTCTCTTTGTTTGTGTATTCCTTTGTTGTTATATATAATGGCACATTCTCCACCCAGGGCGGTACTACCTTATTTATTTCTTCCCATACTGCCTCCTTTCCTTCCTCATCCAGTAGTTTATCCCAATCCCTCCTATTATCCCGGTTCTTAAAAATCTTCATCTTTTCCCATACATATTTCATATTTACATATCTGTTGAGTGATCCTGCGAAATTCTTAAAATTTTCTCTCTTCTTTCTTCTTATCACTTTCCTTGCCTCCGCTATTTTCTTCTTGAAATTAATCTTACATTCCAGTGTTCTTTTTTTCTCATATTCCCTTTGTGCTTCTCTCTTACCCAGTATGGCGTCTTCACACTCCTGATCCCACCATTCTACTGGGTTCCTCTTCTTCCTATTGTGCACTCTTCTTTCTCTATCTTGATCCTTTTTCTTACCCTCCAACTTTCTCTTTACTTGTCCATTATTAGTCCCTACATTCTTCTGTCTTCCTATTCCATTGGATCCTCCTTCCTTTCTCTTGATATCCTTTCTTCTTCTCTTCGCCCTATTGAGAGCTTCCTTCATTATTTCCTCAAATCTCTTGTATCTCTCCTCCCTGTTTAGCATTGTGTAGCTCTCCTTCATAATTTCTTGTCCGTTGTCCTCCAATCATCCATAGTATGCCGTCCAATCGGTAAGTTTATTGCTTAGCCTGTTGGTGATCTTCTTGTACAGCTTCAAATTAATTCCTATTTCAAAAATTACCGAATAATGGTCCAATCCCCATGTTTCCTCTGCAATAGAATATTTGATCAAACCTATCGCCTTATCATTGGCAAACAGTAAATCAATATTTGAATCCGTTTGCTCTACTTCTCCAATCCTCGTCTTTGTATCGTCATTTATCACAAACAGATAATTATTTTCAAATTCCTCCAGCAGCGCCTCACCCGTTGAATCCGTCCTCTCATAGTTCCAACTCGTGTGATGCGCATTAAAATTCCCAGCCACTATTATCGCCTCATTCCTATTTATATGTCGTAGAATATCCGTCCAGGCTCCTTCCCTTACATGTCCGGTAGGTCTTCTGTAAACACAAACAATATTTACCCCCCTTTTCCCCTTCTAATCTTATCCCGCATATATCAAAATCTTTAGCATTTTGAAAAAAATTTTAGCTGTTCCCATTTAATTCCTCTTCTTATAAAAATTGCAATCCACCGGCTCCTCCCCTCCCCGCATATCTGTTCTTTGACACTGCCTCAAAGCCCGGTAGTCCGATCTGGCTTCCTTTTTTATTTTTTATTTCAGTAAACAAACCTATATTAAAGCAAGCACATCGTTTTCTAATTTTTGTCTCTTTAGACTTCCACCCTCTCACGTTCCACAATAGCGCGTTAAGAGGCATTGCCTTTCTGTACTTCCTCTTCTTTCGCTTGTTTTTTCCCCTCCTCTTCTCCTATTTTTATGTCCACGATTTCTTCCTGCGTAAATATAATTTCTTCTCCCGCAACTTGTACCTTTGTCGCTTCCTCTTGCGCCCCGACTACCTCCTCTTCAATTATTTGTACCAGGTCTTTCTGTGCAATATTCGTATTTCCTATTAATCTTCCCTCCACCACCTGTTGTGCAAGATAAATTTTGGGCAGGACTTCTCGTCCCCGTATTTCTCCTATTATGTCATTGAACAATAGTTGTATTTCTTTCCTTACCACATCCGCAATCATCTCTCTAAGTTCTCTTCTCACTTTCTCTATCACTGTGCTCACAATAGCTTCTTTACTGTGTTCACCCAGGATGAATTTTATTCCTCTTTGCTCATCCCTTCCCCCCTTACAGTCGCCGATCCATTCTTCTTTATCTGGTGTCACGCTTCTTTCTTGACCTTCTATTTCTTCCCTTCTTTGTTTGTCACAGTATTCTCTTTCCGATTTATTTTGACATAATTCATTCTCTGTCCTAGTTTTCCTATTCACTTCTCCCTTCCTCGCTCGAAGCACGTTAGAATATGCCGATATTTTCTGCAGCAAACTATTCTCTTCCCGTTCCTCGCACCTTGACTCTCCCTCCCTCTCTTTTACCAATGAGTTATCGTAGTTATCCCTCCCACTTCCGTGACCTAATACCCTCCCACTATACGACCTTTCATCATACCTTCTCTCTCTATTTTTACTTAATTCTATATTTTCGGCAATCGCGCGCTGTCGGCTCGCTATGATCGCCCTGGCCTCCTGTACATTCACGTTATCCGTAGCCATAACCTTTCTAATCTCCCTATTGTACTGATAAATTCCGCACGTCTTGCTGGTCGCCTTATGACGTCCGCCACAATTCGAGCATCTATACGGTTTTTCACACTTCCCGTGATACGCTTCTCCACACGCAATACAAACGGGAGCCACTTTGCAGTGTTTCATTAAGTGCCCGTATCGGTAACAACCAAAACACTGCAAAATATTTTCTACATAGGGCCGCACTTTAGCCCTGTTATTCACCCGTACAGCCGAATCTCCGTCGGTAACACGCTGCCTTCCCACGTCGTCATTATCGTGTGAGTAACTCCCTCCTTTGTATTACGTTCCTCTCTATCAAAAATCTTACGCTTCATCCTTTCTACTGCCTTGACGTTCGACGTCATTACCATAGCCTGCACCAATTCGTCGAGTGTAGCCCCGAGATCCCACCCCGTTATAATTCCTCTACACATTTTTGCTCGACCCGGTATTTCTAATATTATCCCTTCTCTTTGCCCATCACGCTTTACACTTTCGCCTAAACACGCGTTCGCTTCATGATAACTGTCGAACTCGAGTTTGACTCTCGCAAAACCCCTGTCTTTTATTCCCTGAACTTTTAGACCCTTTCCGTAGATAAAACACAGTATCTTATTTTTGTTCGCCTCGCTACCTCCTACCTGTGCCGACGGGGTCAGATACGCTTCGATCAACTTGCTCCCCACGTGTCTTCTATCGTACTTGTTGTCTTCCTCTAACAACGTTTTCTTTTCCTCCGCCGATAGATCCTCTTCGTACACCAGGCCCCTCTTCGTCCTCACCATACGATAGCATCGCAGATTCCTTTTCCTAATTTCTCGTCGACATGATTCTCCCACCGAGATATCACTATTCGTGGATTCCTCTTCTTCTCGCATTTCGATTTCCTTTTCTTCTTCTCTTGGTTCTTTCGATTCTTCTTCTTTCCCCTCATTCACCTTGAGATTCCTCTCCTCTTGTTTTTGTCCGCATTCCTGGCTTTCCGCAATAACCGCCGAATTCCTCTCTTCGTCCTTGTCTAGTCTATTGCTCACTTCCTCTCTCTCACTAGTGGCCCTTTTGTCACTCACTCCCCCCCTCACTCTCACTTCTGTAACTTTCTCTACGCCTCCTCTAACTTTCGCCCTTTTTATTCTTCTTGCCCATTGTCTTTTCTATCGCCTCAAGTTCGCGTTTCGTCGCATATCTCACTACACGTACGCCACCACGTGCACTCGGCTCTCCTTCCCCTAACCTTTCCACCGGGATCGGAATCCCGGTCCCGGTCGGTAGTTTCTTTTTAATTATAAGTGTATCTTATCATTTTTTCGGTAGAAAGATCCCCGGGAACACTTCCTACTTCCCCCTCCTCCTGCTAATCGTCAACTACTAATCAGTCTTTATTCACAGCCACTCGCGTTCCGCATACGTCCGCTCGCTATGGCGGTTCGCGCCGGAATCGAGCCATTGTTGAAAAACACGCGCTAACCTTATCTAATTGTTATGACTTGTTAGTATGTACACTGATCGTTAAAGTATTTCAAAATAATTGCTTTGGACCCAATGTTGGTTCCCAGGACACAAGAAAATTTTATGTACATAATGTGATAAATAATCGATTGAGCAATTAGTATTCCATTACGATCATCTCAGTTCTCTTCCGATTAACTTGTGATTTTGTATTTATGTCTCGTTTAATTTTATCGAAAGCGATACCAGCATGTGCACAAATCTCTAGATTTAAGTTATATATTAATTATTCCTTTTTCTGTAATTTTAGTGGTCATTTTAAAGAAATTGTCTAACCATTAATATAATTTATTTAACCACTGCGAAGAAACGTGCGCTAGTATTACCTGACTGCTGCCTTTCCTACTGTCATATTTATGCTAATTGTCTTAAAATATTTGAAAAATAAAAATATTGTACTGTGGCCTAATGTTCGTTTCCAGGACACGAGAAAATTTTTGTTACACTATAGTGTCATTGTATATTAAATACTGTACCGAACAAATAGCCCTTACATTTCATTTATCTTAGGTCTTTTTCGACTCATTTCTAAATTCATGTTTGGGTAATCGTTTATTTTCCAAAAAGTAATACAAACATCTACATGTTTGTTTTTAGGTTAAGTTTGAAAAAATTTGTTTCATGTGACATTTGCGATCAACGTTTTCCACAACGTCACATCGTTGTTGAAAAACACGGACTATCGTTATCTAATTGTTATGACTTGTTAGTATGTACACTGATTATTAAAGTATTTAAAAATAATTGCTTTGGGCCCAATGTTGGTTTCCACCCTGGCGGAAAAAATTTTCCAACTTTTTATGCAGCAACTGCGCCAAACTACAACCAATTACGAAAAAAAAAAAACGCGGAAACTACAAGTAAAGTAGAGATTCTACATGGAAAGAAGAAGTTTTAATGCTAAACAATGCTAAGATTACAACTAATCAAGAATACAAGAAAATGTGCGATTTCGGACAGGTTTTTTATTTGTTGTAGATAAACATACTAAGACATAGAATTCATTAATTATGCGTAAAAACTTATTAAGCATAATTTCTACGTTTTTTTCCGTCTAATTACAACTTAAGATGACATTTTATAGGCAGTAGAGCAGCGGCGGCAAATCGTACTGATTGGCTACAAAATAGAGAAATTTTCGAGTTTTTTTAAATTCTCTATCTTGTAGCCAATCGGTACGATCTGCTACTGTTGTTCACTGCCTATAAAATGTCATCTTTATACATATAAATCTATGTAACAATTTTAATAAACTATATTCAGTACACATACATACATACATGTTGAGATCACTTGCTTATGCAAGATTTACAAACGTTATACAATAAGTGTTAACTGTAGTTTATATAAAAGGTGGACCTGCTTGTGAACGTCGCTATCGCGTCGGTGAGTTGACAATTATTGCATTATTGCAATTACCATGTCCAGCGTGCAATAATATACAATAAGTGAACATAAATTCAATCCGGCTTATATCTATCGTCTGAGCTTGTAAAATGCAAATAAATTGAAGTATACGAAAGATACATAAGTAAGAATTAGAATTAATATTGCTTTTAATAGAACCTGTATAGACATTTTTAATCTAAATAGTATGATCTAAATAATGTTTAAAATAATATGTATATTTAATCTAAATAATTTTATTTATTTATGGACATTAATAGGATACTATAATATATATGAATAAAAGGGAACTTTATTTACTCAATAAATTTCGTAAAAAAACGATAGCTCCATATAGTTTTCGAAGTATTTTTAAACAATAAACGCTCATAAGAGCGAGTTTATATCGCTTCGAGAACAAAACGTAAATATCTTATGGCGTAGAATGCGACGAAATGGACTTCCGGCGAATCGATCTAATACGAGTGGATGTCTTGCGTTCCGTTTTTATATAAAAGTAGGTTATATAAAAGTAATTCATATAAAAAAAACAACATACATATTAAACTAAATCATAAAATACTTTGATTAAATTGCACGTTTTACGAACACACTTAACGCACAATGAAATGAAACATGGAACAGAGAATAGGGAACAGTTCAATATTAATGTATGAAATTCATTTGTAATTCATTAACACAGAATAGACGAACAGAGAAATGGCGCTAAGGAACAGTGCTAAGGAACAGATGAAATTTTATTTTATTTCTGTATGCCATATGCACAATGAATATATTTAATATTAACATATTCATTGTGCATATGGAACAAAAATAAAATAAGATTTCATCACTGTTTCTTAGCGCTATTCCTCTGTTCGTCTATTCTGTATTAATAAATTACATATGTTAATAAATTTCATATATTAATATTGAACTATTCCCTATTCAAATCTCTAGACTTCATCTCAAAGATCAAAAGATCAACCAACTAGCAGATAAAATAGAAGCTTGAACAGAATACACTTAATACATAATGTATGTATATAAACTTTTCTTGTATTTGATATGCTCTTTTATCTTATATCTGTTCCCTATTCCTTTAATAGTGTGCAGTCTCTTAAAGTACACTTTGGCTCTAAATAAAAGGAAAACAAACAAATGATTTCTGACTCATTTAGAAATTTTACATTAATCACAGCTCATTTATAGCTTCCGAACTCTAAGAGCAAGAATGCTCACTGGCTGACTCGTCTCCAGAAACTTCCCAATTTTGTGAATAGTGCGCTACCTCTGAAAGTATGCTTTGGCTCTAAATAAAAGGAAAACAAATAAATGATTTCTAACTCACATATAAACTTAACATTAATCCCAGTTCACTTATAGCTTCCGAACTCTGAGAGTAGGAATGCTCACTGTCTGACTTGTCGTCTCCAGAAATTTCCAAATTTTGTGAATGTTCAGTTGTAGGGTTTTTTTTCCTCTGTCACTTCAGGATTGGACGTTTTTATGACTTTGTAATTAATTTTCTTCCTGGCTGCTGTAATTGCTCCGCTGAAGTATTTGTTCAGTTTGGTTCTATTCATTTGCTCCTCAATAAAAGTCTGCGGCATATGTCTCTTATCTCTCATCCAATGGCAAAACAATGATGAAACTGCACTTTTTTTAGTAGGAGTTAACGACAGTTCCTTAACATTACGTTGTTCACGCACAGAACGTTCAGCCAACTTCTCGGGTTCCCAGACAGCATAGCATGCACTTTTTATAAATGAGCTGAGCTCTTTCTCACGCATAAGTTCTTCGTAAATCATAGGTATCCAAACATCATTTTCCAATATGAGTTGTTTGTTCTGTAAACGCAATATTAATTTTATTCTCATCTTCAGGTGCATTATCACCAATATTATCATTTACAATTATTAGAAACATTTAGTTCTCATAGTTTTCCAACCTCCTAATCCGAAAGCTCATGGTTATGATGGAGAATGGTTTATTGTACTGTTGAGGATGGCTCAAAAAAGAGCCGAAACGTCCGAAAACTTGTAATATGAAAATATATCTATCTTTTGACATTACGCACTAATAACCGCGTCGACTCTCTTATTGCCAATTTTTCTTTTATGTCCTTAATAGTATAAAATAAATTCTTACCATGAATCGTACGGTTGCTGATCGTTTTTAGGATAGTAACAATATCTTTTCCGGTCTTTTCCGTAAGGTTGTAATTTCCAGATTTTTTAAAAGTATTATATTGTTCTTCCCAATGCCTTGCTCTGTTTTCAGCACGGTTCAGTTTCTGTAAACATTCATCTAATTCTCTTTATTTTTCTTTTAGTAAATCATTACTTAAATACTCGTCTTCTTCATTATTAGAAACAGTTGATGCTTCACTCTCAATATTAGCATTGGAATGTAACGAGCGCTGCTTAAAAGAAACAGTTGATGCTTCACTCTCAATATTAGCACTGGAATGTAACGAGCACTGCTTAGATGCATTTACATAAGTAGCAATAATAGAAATATTAGTCTCCTTTGTAGATTTTTTACAAAGCTTTTGATCAACCTAAAAATAATTTATTAAAAAATTACATGAATTCTGAATAACATACGCAGCAAATAAAAAAAATGTTTCTAACTAAGGTTGCACGATTCTGAATCGATTTTTTTCCGAACAAATTTGGAGAAAAAGTGTTGTTCGTGTTGTTTGCATCTTAGTGAAAGCAACCTAGTCAAAATGATGCCAAAATGACATCATTTCACTTGGTTACTTAATACATTAACCAAATTAAGGATTGTATATGTTATAATGTTTCTGTACCACCAATGAAGCCTTAACAATCAGATTCGAATGATCAAACATTTCAGTTTTTATTATTCTATCATGATAATTCTGTCATGATGAATCTGTCTCGGGAAATTCCGAATCCCAAAAACCTTAAAAAAGATTATATTATATATAACATAAAAAGTGATACTAAAATAAAATATTATCCCTTCTGGTGTATTTGGTCGCTCATATTTATGTCGTGAGCATTGATTTTTACGTTTTTGTAATTCTTCTTCTGACAATGACAAAGCTTTATAATACTAAAAATCAAATATCATGAATTACTTTTTTATGAGAAAAATATTTATATATTTATTTATTTATATTAACATTTATTTTTTACTTTATATTTATATTAATTCATATCAGAGTTGAGTAAATAAATATATATTTTTAACTACTACTGAATTAAAGTTAATGACTTATAAATTTAATTTAGTTACTTATAAATTTAATTTAGTAATTTAGTTAAAACTTAAAAGTTACATGAACAGAAAACTAATTCAGTTAAAAGTTACATTAAAATTAGATTAACTCAAGTTAAATTTAAAGTTAATTTTGAAAAGCATTATTTATACTACATTAGAAAGTCGTAATTTTTTAAAGTTAGATTATTCAAAACAATAATGTAAAATATGTAGAATTGTAGATTATCAAATTCAATATTTTATTTGTACATTAATTTTATATGAAATAACAAAGAAATATTATGGTTATGGGGAAATTATTTTTTCTTTTACAATTTTTTTTTTGCATAGATAAATCTTTAACTTAGGAAAAAACTTAATAAGTTAAAATTTATGTGTTTTAAAATGATTAGTTAAAGTTAAAAATTAAATTATTTTAAATTAATTAAGTTAAGTAAAAAGTTATTAACTTTTTAACTGTATTATTTAACTTTAAACATTTTAATTTGTTACTACCGACCCTGATTTATATATATATATATATATATATATATATATATTTCTATTTATTCATATCTTCTATAACTATATTAGTAATATTGCATTACTTCTCTGCATTCCCAGCAATCCCAGCCTTTTAACTTTGCTCTGTCAGCTTTACATCGCATGTTAAGCTGCTTTGAAATATTTGAATTCTTGATTGGATAAAATGCAAGTCGAGATTGTTTCAGTCTCTTTCTTAGATATGGTCTAAATAATATTGGACTTTTTGACAGATTATTTTCATCTGCATTTTTGTACAAAGATTTATTTGCATCTGATGAATCAGTTTCCATATCGGAATGAAAATTAATAGAACTTATATTTATTGTATTTAATTCCAATAATGGGATACGATTGCTTTCTTGCACGTTATTTAAGTGCTGCGACATTACTTCATCCTTTCTTTTCGTACAAATATTAACAGTTGTCATTTGTGGGATACAAAATGGCTACAAAATGACATATACATATGTAATAATAAATAAATGAATGAAAATATTTACACATAAATATGTAACGATGCCTCCGGGCACCGTTACTACCCGGCGACCACCAGCTGGCTCCCGCCGCACAGTGGATCGAGCTATGTTAACATGCGGACATAGACAAAAAATTTTTGTCTGTAATAGCCAATTATAATTAATAGTTTTAATTTGTAAATAGTCATAAGCAATTAAAAACGACTAATTTTTTTAAAAATATCTATAACATTCATGTCAAAAATTGCTGTAAATCTTATAATTTGACGGATTTGCTTCCTACTATTTTTTTCCACGAACTTTCAAAGTAATATAACTCTTACATGTTTAAAGATTCTGAATCTCAGTTTTACATCTTTATATTATAACTTCTCTTTTAACGAAAAACGCTTATTTTGATTAAATAATAACAACATGTTGAATATGGCAATCATTCTCTTGTATTGTAAATACTGAATTCCATAAGTGTGCTCTACATTATTGTTAAAAAAAATGATTAACAAATATTAAAATTCAGTTAATTTTATATATTTAGACAAACATTCTATTTCATGAATCCGTTGATTTTAGTTGCCCGTAGGTGCCCGTTTATGAAATAAAAAAATATAGAAACTTAAGAAACTTAAGAAAAGCTATTTCAAGCTGACAAATCATATTAAGCTTTCTCTTGAAAAGAGAGGCATTTCAATGTTACTTTCACAAAATGCTCTATCATTCAATTTTGCTTGGATTTTTAATTTATTAATGTATTTAATATTTAATATAATTTAATATATTTTGCGAAACTAAAGATCCATCACTAGTTATTTTCTGTTTCGCAGTACACATCAGAACTTCTGTCGAAGATAATTAAAATACAGAAAACGTTTGAACGTAGTTTCGCATAAATATTATTCTTATATGTATGTATGTATGTATGTATGTATGTATTTATTTAATGGTTTTGCCTTTCGGCTTTCCATGGCGCTTTTTTCCTAAGGAGCGTACCCGAACCTTTTACAATCTTTTTACAGTTTCTCTCCTCTTTCTCTCTTCTATCTTTCGTCACTCTCGCTCGCCATACCTCTCTCCTCGCTTTGCCTCTCTTTCTCCTTTCCCTGCTCCTCCTTGCTCCTTCCTCCACTACTTATTCCTTTTTCTCTTTCCATCTCCCCTCTCTCTCATTCCACTCCCATCTCCTTCCCTCTATCCTTATCTCCCTGTTCAGTACCTCCACTCTTTTCCCCTTCGCCCTTTCCCTTCTCGCTAACTCCACCATCCTCCATCTCGCCTTCCTCTCCTCCATCGTCAAGTCTTCGTCCACTCCAATTCCCCACCTCCTCCATATTTCCCCTTTCTGCTTCAGAATCTCCATCCTGTCTCTCCTTTCTTCTATCTCTGTTATTAACACCCACTTTCCCTCCGATCCTCTCCTCTCCTCTACTGTCCCCATGTCCACTTTCCCAACACCCTACTCGCCACCCACTGCACGTACTCTCTTCTTTCCTCCTTTTCCTCGTCCTCCAGGCCCCTCCATATCACGTTCCTCTCTTTCTTCCTTCTTCTCTCTTCTTTCTCCTTTTCCCTTGCCTCTTTTCTCCTTTCCCTTTGTCCGCTCCCTGTTGCTCCCTCCGCTTCCCGGTGCTCTTCCTTCTTTCCCGCTCCTTCCCTTTGTCCGCCCCCTGATGCTCTCCTCACTCCGCTCTCCAACCTTCGCTTTCTTCGCTTCCTCGTGCCCTCCGGAGTCAATCTTTTATTCTTTCTCGAACCACGATCGGTCTCAATCGTTCTCCTCCCGGTTCGTTCACCCTCCACTGTCGTACTCCACTCCTCTTTACTCTCTCACCTTCTCTCCGCTTCTCACTTTTCGCTTCCTTCTAACCTCCTAACCTCTCCTCACCCTCTTCCGCCTCTATCGATCCGCCAGTCTACCATCGCTCCGTCGACCTGTCCTCGCACCGCTATTCCCCACTTCTTCTCCCTTGCACCATCTGCTCCATGCTACACGACTCGGAGCGAGAATTTCCTGATCGATCCTCTCTATTTCTCCATTCGATCCATCGATCTCCCGCCGAACCGTCGATCTATTCTCGCTCCGCCAATTGCCACTTCTTTTTCCCTGCGCCATCTACGCCATGCTACTTATCCCGGTGCGAGAACTTCTTGATCGACCCTCTCAATTTCTCCATTCGATCCATCGATCCGCTGCCGATTCGTCGATCCGTCCTCGCTCCGCCAATCATCTCCTCTCCTTCCTTGCGTCATCTAAACCACTACACATCCCGGTGCGAGAACTTTTCGGTCGACCCTTTATGTTTCTCCAATCCTCCGTGTCATCCTCCTTCTTGGTTCCTTCCCAACCTTACTCCGAATCTTCAACTCCTTCTCACATCTCCTGTCCTTGCTCCTCAACCTTCCCTCCAATTGCTCGTCTTCCTCTCTTCCTCCTTCACCTTTCCATCACACCTACTCCCTTTACTTTCACTTAACTCACTCCCAATTCTCCTTTCCATCCGGACACTACCTCCCGACCATCCACACCCTCCGCCATCTTTCGAGGGAGCCAATATTATTCTTATATTATTTCAGTTATGTGAACAATAACTAGGGCTCGGATGCACGATCCCGTGTCGCGCGTAGAGAATTGTTGCGTGCGAGTGAGTCGTCTCTCTTAAGACAAAGATGGTAAAAAAACAGTAAAATTTAACAGTTGAACATCGAATCTATTCTACTTTTTTTTACCATCTTTGTTTTAAGAGAGTCGACTCACTCGCACGCAGCAGTTCTCTACGTGCAACACGGGATCGTGCATCCGGGCCCCAGTTATTATTCATTCAAGTCACAAAATATTAAGTTAACATGAAAAATTTGACATATTATGATTTGTTCTTGTTCCTTCGAAATTCTGGTCATGGTTTCACAGTGCAAGAGGATTTAATTACATTTGTTTCGAAAGAATGTGAACTCAATTTACCAGAGCAATCTGAAAACAAGTTGAGACATTCATTACGATTATTTTGTAGTAATCTTTCTTCAAGATGGCAAAAATCAAATAGAACACTCGAAAATTTCACAAAGAAGAATGAATCATGGCTTCAACAAGTTTTCAAATTTTCTGAAAATTTTTCAAATGAAGTTGCTTCTAGTACTTCTAGTACTTTATCGTCTCATAAACAATTTGATGAAATTTCTGACAGACACAAACGGAGACGAACAGAGAACTTACGAGCCTCAAATTCAACAGAAGTTCTCTTGTATGCTGCAAAACAAAAACTAACTAATGATGGATCTTCTGATTTTGCAAAGGTACTAAATCATAATTAAAACAAAAAACTTATATACCCCGAAAAGATGTTATTGTTAATTTACAATAAAATTTTTTACACACACGAGACGTTTCGACCATGGTTTGTGGTCATCCTTAATGATGATTGATAAATTAAATTATAAAATATTCAGTGAAGTATAGAACACAATTTTGTTCATGTTATAATATTTACTTATTTATTAAACTAAATTTGAAATTGATTGTAAATTGATAATAATATTCTTTTGGGGTCTATAAGCTTATTTTATTTTAATTATATTTTAATATAAGAGCCAGTGGTTTATAATTTATTTATTTGTCAATTAGGTATTGAATTATTTAATTAAAAATCCGACCGAAATTAGACGAGTTAAAGCATTTTGCGAAAATACGATTGAAGTTCCTCTCTTTTCAAAAGAAAAATGCTTAGCATTATTTCTCAGTTTGAAGCTGTCGAAACGACAATACATTGAATTACGAAAAACTTGTATTGAGAGTGGAACTAATCAATGGCAATCATATTATGAAATACAAAAAGCAAAATTAGAATGTTACCCGAGAGATAAAATAACGATAACCGAAACTTCAGCATTGATTGAATTGCAAGCCATACTTGATCTCACTATTAGGAGATTGCTTAAAGTTTCCAAAGAAAATTTGGATTTATGTAATAATAATAATAATAATAATTTGAAATTGATTTGTAAGTGGGGCTTTGATGGTGCATCTGGTCAAAGCATGTACAAACAACGATTCGTACACGAAAATGCATCAGATAGTTCCGTTTTTATTACAAGTTTTGTTCCCATAAAATTAATAAATAGTTTCAACAATGTTGTATGGGTGAATCCAAATCCATCTTCTACGAGATATTGTCGTCCCATTAGATTCGAATTTATCCAAGAAAATGCGGAAATTTGTAAGAAAGAGTACCAAAGAATGGTAGAAGTAATAAACAATTTGGTACCAACTGAATGTGAAAACATGATGGTTAATTATGAAATGCTTTTTACAATGATAGATGGCAAAGTATGCACAACTTTATCAGATGTAACCTCTTATTCGTCATGTTATCTCTGTGGTGCGAAACCGACTGAAATGAACAATATTGACAAGGTTGTAATGAGAAATATTGATGAAAAGACTTGTAATTTTGGCATATCAAGTCTTCATGCAAGAATTCGATGCATGAAGTTTCTACTTCATGTATCATATAATTTATTTTTTTAAAAGTGGAGTGTACGCGATCCTAATTTAAAGAAACAACGAGAGGAAACTAAAAAGAAAATTCAGCAAGAATTCAAGAAAAACCTAAGCTTGCTTATTGACGTTGTAAAACAAGGTTCAGGTCTGACAAATGACGGAAATACTGCAAGAAAGTTTTTTTCGGAAATTAATACAACTGCAAAAATCACTGGATTAAAAGAATCACTTGCCATAAAAGATTTGCCATCATTTTACAAGCAATTTCTTGCGGAGAAATGGTAGACGCCAAAAAATTTGGTCAATTTGCAACAGAAACAGCAAAAATATTTGTAAACGATTATGGATGGTATTACATGTCCTCTTCCGTTCACAAATTATTAATCAAACCATGGAGAGGAAATTATTTCACATTTTTCGATTCCTATTGGTCATTTATCGGAAGAAGCGAGCGAAGCCCGGAATAAAGAATTCAGGCAATATAGAAGAGATAACACACGCAAAATTAATAGAATTGCTACTAATGAAGATCTTTTGAATCATCTTTTGATTACTTCTGATCCTTTAATTTCGAGTTTACGACCAAAAATGAGTGATATAAAGAAACAAGAAATGTTCTCTGAAACTGTACAACTTTTAAGATAATTCTTTGTTTTTCTTTTCTTTTTCTTTTTATTTAAGTATATTAGAAGTTTGAAGTAAAAAATACTGCTAAAGTAACGAACCTCATTATACAATAAAATTTGTTCTTACGTATTATGTATATGTGTATCTATTTATGAATATTATTATTATTAAATTATTAGATTATTTGAATATATTTTTGTGTATGCGTATGTGCGCGTACCTAAATTCATGTACTCTGATGTACGAAATTGAATCGTGCAATAATTACGCTAATCCATATTAGTTTATACAAGTTTTTGCAATAATTTCGATTATAAATACATTAGATTATCACAAAATTAACTTTATACAATTATTTCTTGACAAATATTCAATATTGATAAAAAAATTAGATTCTATGACAGTTATATACATTATGTCCGCTATCTCCTATCTTTCGATCCACTGTGCGCCGACCGACCATCCGTCGGCGGGGATGTGGGGCGTACGTCGCCCCAAAACTTTTAATTCTCCTCCACATCACGAAAGCTTCAGGGAAGCTGAAAGCGCCTGGCGCGGCGCACCGAGCGGCGCCGAGCGGGGCCGAGTGGTCCCCGGCGGGAAGATGCGCGCGCCTCCGAAAACCGCCACCGGCCCCCGGAGTTCCCGCACCTCCAAACCAAGGTATAAAAAGGGGCTCGGTCCGAAAGCAGAGACGATTCTCGGGCGAGTCGACTCGGACTCAACATCCCGAAGACCCAGGTAGAGCGTGCTCTACCACCACGGAGAGTTATCCGTGTTACCGCTACCATTCCGAAACTCTGGCACGAGTATAGGACTGGAGGTGAGCATTCGCTCACTTCCACCGACTCACTAATACCGACTATACTCCTTTTGAGATCCCGACCTGTCACCAACACCGGGGAGGCTATGCTTCACCCCGCCGGGCTACCGACCGTGCTCCCGCTTCCAACATCCAGTACAAGTATAGGAACCGGGATAAGCTTCCGCTTACTTCCACCGGTTATACTTTCTTTTGGTCCCACCGTCACGTACAAGCACGAACTGGGGCAGGCATCACCTCCCTCCGCCGCCTTGACGACCGTGCTCAAAACCCAGTCAAAGCAAAGTTATACACGGCCGCATACGATCCACGTGGATCTTATCCGTTAAAGCCACGAATTGTAACCGCTACCCGCTGTCACCGCGACTCGCGCCGTCCGCTTGCGCCGAACGCGCCGCCAGAACGTATCGAGCGAGCATAGTAGGCGGCAAACCCAAATCACACCTGTAAAAGCCCCGCGCAATCGCTACAACACCGTCATAATATTCATATGTAATGCGAGCTAATTCTACACGCGTAATCTCACTCATCTATATCCCGCGCGCATATATCCACCCTTCGCGCATGCGATTCTACGAGGTACACCGCACCTACACTTTGATCAATACTTATAGTGTGTATTCAGTACATCTTCTATTCTAAATTTCTTTTGTAATATAGCTTCTGATATCTAATAAATTTTATTATTTTCTACATCAAAACTCTGTCGTGCTCGAAACCTTCTCCCACGAACCCGGATATCCGACGAGCTAGACCGTCGCGGGAAGCGAGGTTGTTTTAAATAATATCAAATTTTGCTTGTATTTCAGGGAGTTCGAAGTTTCGCTTTTCTCAATATATCTCGAACGCTATTCGAAATATGAAAAAATGTTTTATACCAAAGTTTCATGATAAAAATACTTCTATTTAACTGCATTAATATTTTAAAAAAAATAATTTTTTACAGAATTATTTTTTATTTGCAGAAAAGAATTTTCTTAAAAATTTTATTACTATGATTAAATCAACATGTTTTTACCATGAAACTTTTGTATAGAATATTTTTTGATATTTCGAATAGTGTTCAAGATATATTGAGAAAAGCGAAAAACCGCTACACATAAGGGATGATTTTATTCCTTAGAATCGTCTTTGGGCAGCAAAAATTTCTAAATTCATCTATTTACTCCCCTATATATATGGCAAGTTTCATCAATATTAGAAAAGTACAAAGAGTGCACACAACACAGACAAGTAAATTTTTTGGGGAAAAAATGGAATCGATCCCGAATTGTGCATCCATATTTCAAACTCTTTGCAAGTTATGTGTCTAATAATTAAACGATTGTCATAAAAATAATCTTATGTATCATTTTATACACATAAAAAATGTTATTAATGATAAAAATCAATATATCTATAAATACATGCATATTACGAATAGGCCAGTCATATTAGACAAATTTTGAAGGTTTACCTTCCAATTAATCTTCCCAGATTGTAACCGTGAATTGCTTTGATTTAAGGTGCTATAAGTGGGATTTATTTTGCTTCGTAGAATTAACGCGAAATAAAAAGTTATTAACAATGTTATAAACAAAAAACGCGATATTTTTATTTTTTTTCAAATATCTCGAAAACTAAGCAAGATAGGGTAACTAACTATACGTAAATGTTATTCAGATCATTTTTGTAAATAATTTTACGCTCTACAAAAAAAGTATGTATAGTTAGTTACCCTATCTTGCTTAATTTGAGATATATTAAAGAAAAAATTTTTAAAAATCACGTTTTTTGTTGATAATATTGTTAAAAACTTTTTATTCCGCGTTAATTTTACGAAGCAAAATAAATCCCACTTATAGCACATCAAATCAAAGCGATTCATGGTGGTTGGAACCTGAGAAGATTAATTGGAAAGTTTGATGTCTAATATGACTGGCTTAGAATATTAGCAGTAGTGTTAGTATGTCATTTTAATCAAACATAAAAACATTTAGAAAAAATTAGGTATTTGCACATTGCTTTCTCATCATTTTTAAGTGTGCAAATTAGAAATTTGCACATTACTTTTAATTCGGTCACAAAGCTCCTTCTATGAAGAAGCTTGTATTTTATTTGACGCAAATTATCAGTATTTATTAGGTTGGGTTTCTCATAGAGGAAGCTGTATATGAGCGAATTAAAAGCAAGGTGCAAATTTCTAATTTGCACACTTTAATATGATGAGAAAGTAATGTGCAAATATCTAATTTTGAAATATCAGCCTTGATTAGTTCTTGAGTTACAGACAAATATATAAATTTGAAAATTCAAGGAATCCGTACATACAGAAGTTCTTTAAAGCCGGGTCTAATCAACCAAATCTTAAAGAATTATATATTAAATAGGAGTAGAAAAGACTGAAGAATATAATAGAATTAGAAATAGCTCGATATCTCAAAATTTGTGAAAGTTAGAGCTACCACGGACATTTCTCATCAATTCCTCAAAATTTTTTTTACAATGACATAATATTTTACCTTTCTTTTTTTTACAATATTACTGATTTCATCTTCCTTTTCCTCATTGAGTAATGATTCATCATTGTCATGAATTAGAGACGTTGTTAATTTTGGAACTCGAACTCTTTTTCCACTTGATTTCATCTTGAGTTCTGCTTCTGTATCTGTGAGGTGAATGTGAGAACATACAAAGTTAGAATGATTTTGACTAGACAATATTACTTTTGATCGAATATGTATGTACTCTTACCTCCTAACTTTAAAACTTGACAAGTTTGTTTTTTTCCATCAGGCAGTATTAATTTATCAGGCTTTTTTGTATACGTGTCAGTTTTTGAGTCATAATTATCAATGTCAAATTTATAAATATCTGCTGTACGCACAGTCCGATATTTTTTGGTTTGTGGCATATATATATATGCAAACATAATGTTATTGTCTGTAATATAAATGAAATTATTTGAAACAATATTGAATGAATCAGTTAGAAAACATGCATTTTGTAACACGTCGATTTTAGGAACCAAAGAATATAACCTTGCAAAGTATAATGAGGATTATTTCATAAAATGTGTGTTAAAACATGCCATCAAAATATTTTTATCGTAGTAGCCGTAATTGCGTGTCTCGGCAATGTCGTCATTGGCCACGAATGGCGCCGTTACAAGAATGCGACATACTTGTATTTGCTTGCGTGTTACGCGAGAAAAACTCCCGAACTGTTTCGTCGATTATTTTCTCTAATTATACACAATCGCGCGTTCTTGAGTGTACTTACTTGCGTGTTACGTGAGAGAAACTTCCGGATTCGGATTCCTGCTTCGTCGATTATTTTCTCTGTAAATTAATTATTGACGAGCAATGTACATACATGTGGCCGTAGGATCGTCCAAGAAACTTCGCGCGGTCCGCGTGGATCACGATCACTTCCCCCTGCGGCACCGTCGCGTTCACACATTACACTGCACGTTTTTCGTTGAATGCGCGCGCACCTTGATCAGAGAGAACTAGGAGAAGCCTGAAGAGGCGAGAGCGGCATTAGCACGGAAGAGAACCACAAAATTATGAACGTTACCTACGGGAGTCGGTATACCTACGGAAGTCGGTAACAGCTAAATCGCGGCTGTGGCTGCTCTCGAGAAATAAGGCTTCCGGTTGAGGTTATCATTGAGTGTTGAGGTTATCAACACGTTGTATTTTTGTATCCGATAGTCGCGAATGGTCGCGAAGAGCCCTATTGCTAGGCTAGTGGCACGTTAAATTTCTTTTTCTCTGTTTATACACAATCGCGCGTTCTTGAGTGTACTTGCTTGCGTGTTACGCGAGAGAAACTTCCGGACTGTTTCGTCGATTATTTTCTTTAAACAAAAAACACGTTGTATCATTGTGACAGTTTGTTCTATAGAAGCATACGACCGATTTCACCGTTTAACTCTTCCCTTAGAAAGAAACGAAGAGTGAGTTTAATCGAAAGTGGTGCAATCGGTCCTTAAAGTGATTTAATTGTGATTGCATAAATTGTATTACTTAGAGTTGAGTGAACGTTAAATTTATGTGTTTACGTATAATAGAAAATGCCTCCACGGAAATATAAAAGATATTTAGAATCTGATTCAACAGAGGATATCCCTCGTCAAACCCTTCATAGCCAAAAAAAGCGAGAAAGAATCTCACTCAACAGAGAGGTAAATGGTTTTTTATGTCTATAAGCTTAAACATCATCAATTATATACGTATATATATTGTCAAAATCATTACACCAAATTCCTTCTTTGATCCTTGATGCTTTAGTTGATACGCACACGCACACGTGCACGCGCGCGCGCACGCGCGCACGCACGCCCGCCCGCCCGCCCGCACGCCCGCACGTCCGCACGCCCGCACGCCCGCACGCCCGCACGGCCGCACGCCCGCACGCACACACACTTATATATATATATATATATATATATATATATATATATATATATATAATAAATATGTTTATTCCCTACGTAACATTTTATTATGTACATTACAGGAGATCAGTTACTCTCTGTCAACAATTGATGCATCTCAACTGCAAAGACTGATAATATCAAATCAGTTGGAACAAAATGTATCGTTTGAAGAAATGAGAATCGATGATGACGTTCAAATTTCAGACTTGCAATTTCAAGATAATGCTAATGATATTGGAAGGTGTGAACAAAATCTGCATTCATCACCTGTGAGTAAAAAATGTATACAGACGTCTATAATTAATATGTAAATGTGCTTAATGTACTTCTTATATGTAATAGATCTTTGTTTCAGGAGCAACATGATAATGAGCCATTTGATGACAATGCAGATTTGTTCAACGAAGATGCGTTATTTCAAGAAAATTCCATTTCCGAAGAAGATAGAAACGATGAGGAAGTATGTTATAATTTTAATGAAATCGAAATAAACTCGAGTATTTGAAATCTACTTCTTGTATATAATAGATTTTTATGTTTCAGGAGCAACATGATAATGAGCCATTTGATGATAATGCAGATTTGTCCAACGAAGATGATTGTAAAGTTATAATTTTAATGCTAATGTACGATTAACGACGTCTTATTTTACAGAAGTTCATTGTATATTCTCAAAAGTTGTAGAAAATTATTATACGAAACTACGTCTTATTACAGCATTAAATAAATTTTTATTTTGATGAGAATTTACGATTAACTACGTCTCGATTACAAAAGTTCATTGTATATTCTCAAAAGTTGTAGAACTTTTTTACTACGTTTTATCACATCATTTTCAATTTTCGTACTTTTTCCTACTATTTCGTAATATTTCCTATTTGGTTGCAGAAATGCGTGATTGAACAGTAAAGTCACATAGTTCTTTGTAGTTTTTTCCGCCAGAGCAGGACACAAGAAAATTTTATGCACATAATGTGATGTTAAATACCCGACTGAGCAATTAGTTTTCCCTTACGATCATCTTAGTTCTGTTCCGATTAACTTGTGATTTTGTATTTATGTCTCGTTTAATTTTACAGAAAGCCATACAAGCATGTGCATAAATCTTTGAATTTAAGTTATGTATTACTTACTCCTTTTTCCGTAATTTTAGTGAACATTTTAAAGAAATTGTCTAACCATTAATTTAATTTCTTTCACCATCGCGAAGAAACATGCGCTAATATTTCCTACTGTCATATTTATGCTAAGTGCCTTAAAATATTTGAAAAATGAAAATAATGTACTGTGTCCTAACGTTTGTTTTCAGTACACGAGAAAATTTTTGTTACATTGTAGTGTTATATTAAATACTGTACCGAACTAATAGCCCTTACATTTAATTTATCTTAAGTTCTTTTCGACTCATTTCTAAATTCATGTTTGGGTAATCGTTTAATTTTCCAAAAAGTAATACAAACATCTACATATTCGTTTTTATGTTAAGTTAGAGAAAATTCGTTTCATGTGACATTTGCGATCAACATTTTCCACAACATCAAATCATTATTGAAAAACACACGCTAACGTTATCTACTCGTAATTGTTATGACTTGTTAGTATGTACACTGATCGTTAAAATATTTCAAAATAATTGCTTTGGATCCAATGTTGGTTTCCAGGACACAAAACAATTTTTTAATAATTACTATAGAAAATATAACTTATTTAACGTGATATATACATGGTTGCGTTAAGTCAAAAACATTTTTATTTTTATTGTTTTTAAATTGTTGTGTATTTTAATCTTACATTTTTATTTATGTCCTATTTTACACTATTTTGAAATTATGTAAACATTTTAAGGTTTCTGATGTTCAAAATTTATTTCAATATTGTTCTCTTTCAACTGGCATTAGTGTATAACATTTATATACATTCCTTGTTATGTATACTAGTAGCTATACTAGGCCGGTTCTAAGCCAGGTCCTCCGAGGGGGGAGCGGGGCGAGGGTGTATTCTGCGGGCGAGGGGGTATGACGTCACGCGGGAAGGGGTTGCTCGGTCATCAAAACCGGCGATACATGATCCAGCCGCTATCGGCGATACAACCCTTGTCGCACCCCCTCACCCCCAATTTCCAGGAAGACTTTTGATATGACTGAAACATAATTCTACATGATCCAGCCGCTATCGGCGATACAACCCTTGTCGCACCCCCTCACCCCCAATTTTCAGGAAGACTTTAGAGTTATCAAAACCAGCGATACATGATCCAGCCGCTATCGGCAATACAATCCCTGGCGATTGTCGCACCTTCACCCCCTCACCCCCAATTTCCAGGAAGACTTTTGATAAGATTATGAAACATAATTCTACCCCTAAGAATAAACAAATCTGCGAAACGTGATTCTTTTGAGCGCCGATACCTGGCTGCTGTGACGCGATAAGATATCTAACGTACCCCGGAAGACTTTCTGAAACATAATTCTACCCCTAAGATTAAACAAATCTGACTGAAACAAAATATCTGATTCTACCCCTTTCGAGCGCCGATATCTGGCCGCTAATGTTATGATATCGGGGCTGACTTGCATGGACCTGCAAGCAATCCTTTGATAAGTAGCGGCGACTTTGAAACACGTTTTAACTTCCATGTTTTCTTTTAATTAAATGTTTAGTAAATTGTATGCACAAAGCATCAAAGTAGATATATGATGATAACCGGTGTTAGTTAGAAAGAGAAAAATGAAGGTATAAAATTGGTCCGGAAGCGCGCGAGATCTCAGTAAGGGCTCTGACAGTTTTTGTGATACGTGAAAAAAATGGCTGGTCAACTAAATAATGAAGAGATGGACATCGTAGATGTCGACGACGATGATGTCATGGATATCATAGACGTCGACGATGAAGATGCTGATACCGATAACTTCGAGGAGGAGGAGGAGGAGGAAGAGGAGGAGGTGATGAATGTGGAAGAAGATGATCACCCTTTATCAACTGATAGCGGCGGTGGCAGTGATATGAGTGACGACAGTGAGAATCCTGGACAAAGAATTGAAAAACTATTATCTGGACCGCAAATAAACGCGCTTAGCGATCGCATGAAATATTGTGTTATATATTCTTACTATAGGATGAGTGGTAATTATGTGTCATGTGTGACGTGCGCAATCGAATTCGCAAACTCTACCGATGGACCAATGTGGGCTATTCGCCAACATGAGATTGGGCCGCACGGTGCAATTGGTTCCCTACAATGTAGCAATTGCAGAGGTAGAGTGTATGCCATATTCCCATGCAACATGTGCCCAATATGCACACGTTGAATGGTAATATAAAGTGCAGACAATGACATTTTTAGTCAGTTTAATATCCAGACTGAGGGATAAAACTTCTTTCGTTGCAAGAGAGTTAATATGGATAATATAAAGGATTTTGTTCAACGAAAGAAAGAAGGAATTGAAGATTATGTTCACCGAAAATCGGTCGAGCGTCAAGGATATCGTCCTCTGACTCCACCGAATTCAGCGCCATCGTCGTCAACGTCACGACCATGGGAAAGAATGCGAGATGTATCAACGAACCTCTTCACACAACAGAAAGAAAGAATTCAAGATTTCGTTCAGCGAAAGAAGGAAGGAATTCAAGATTATGTTCATCGAAAATCGATCGAGCGTCAAGGATATCGTCCTCTGACTCCTCCGAATTCACCATCATCGACATCGTCATCGTCGACATTATCGACGACGTTGTCAAAGTAATAAGGTATATTTGTTTTTATTTATAGATGTATGTTCAATATTAACAAAATTTAAGTATTTTATTCTCTGTTATTAGAATATGAGCCACAGCTGTAAACCACACCATCGGAAGGTGTATCGTCGGGCCGCTGCACCGTCGGGCCCTATCATATCGATCCCCCTGTGCTTCCGGAAGCTGTATCGTCGGGCCGCTGCACCGTCAGGCTCCTATCGTATCGATCTCCCGGAAGCTGTACCGTCGGGCCGCTGCACCGTCAGGCCCCTATCGTATCGATCCTCCGTGCTCCCGGAAGCTGTACCGTCGGGACGCTGCACCGTCAGGCCTCTATCGATCCCCCCGCGCTCGGGATTATCGACCGCACAACCTAGCGTTACCGAACGCAATCTACTCCTTATATATCTTAATCAATTGTAAAATTATGAAAAGAATAAAAAATATATTTTTTTAATTAATTTATCATTATTATAATTAATTTATCATAATTAATTTGAAAGCGAGAATAGTAAGAGCGAGCGAATGTTAGCGAGCATGTTTATACTAGATATCAAGCGCCGGCTAAACAAAGTTAGCCGCTATCAAAAATAAATCGTTGATAAAATAACTGCACCATCTCCAACCTGTCTCTTTCTTCAGTCCTTTTCGAACGTTTCTCCCGTTCAAACGTTTTTGACAAGATGATGTGCATATGTGAGCGCGAAGTTATTTCGAGCCGTATGGAAGAACATAAAAAACATTGCATATTTTATTATAGCATTCATCAACACCACAGAGAAAAGTGGTTAAGGAAACACGGGAGACGTCTGATAAGAACGTTCTCAGCCATCACGGGGAAAAACGTCGTGGGAGTCCTCCCACAATCTTCTTCCCAATTAATGTAAGTATTATTATTATATCAATAATATTTCTTCCTTATTATTAATTAACAAGTAATTAACAATTATTTAACAATTTTTCTTATTATTTACAGGCGGGGAAGAAATGCTGTTGGCGACATTGTAGTGACATTCTTTCGTTCGGGAAGAAGAGTTGTGGGAATTCTCCTCCCTCCCTAAGGTACAATTTATTAATAAAATAAGATAAATAATAAATAAATAAATAAATAAATAAATAAATAAATAATAAATAAATAAATAAATAATAAATTTTTTTTTGTTACAGAGTGAGGAACATCTTGAGGAACTTGAAGACGCAAGTTCAATGCCGGAAATGCCGTGGAAATGCTATGAATATTTGTCTAATCAGTTCAGCTAAATTATTTAAAAAAGTGTCAAAAGTGTTAAAAAAAGTCAAAAATATGTAAAAGTGTGAAAAATAAAAATGTATTTAAATGTAAAACTGTTATATTTATTCATGTGTGCTTGCGTATGAGCATGTATATGAATGTGTGCATGTATGTAAATGTGTGCATGTATGTAATGTGTACATGCGTGTGAGCGAGTGCATGTTTGCATGTGTGCATGCGTGTGAACGAGTGCATGTTTGCATGCGTGCATGCGTGTGAGCGAGTGCACGCGTGTGAATGTGTGCATGCGTGTGAGCGAGTGCACGCGTGTGAATGTGTGCATGTGAATGTGTGCATGCGTGTGAGCGAGTGCATGCGTGTGAGCGTGTAAGTGTGTGCATGCGTATGTGAATAAAAGGGGGTATTACGCATACGTGCGTGAAGAGATTTTCATCATCGAAGCGAGTTGCTCCGCAAGATGGCGCGAGCTACTACTAAGACGACCGCGCACGCTCCGCACGTACCGCAAGATGACGCGAACTACTACGAGCGATAGATGAAATGGAACGTATGACAAAGGAAACGGAGCGAGAAAATAATCACATCATGAATTAGATTTAATCTTTTATTTTATTATTTGTTCTTACATATTCTTTTCTCTTACATACTAAAAATTAGAGCCAACAGCTCGCAATCGACGAGATGATCCTTCTCGAAAGCATCGCTGGCGCGGATCGCGTTCGATATCTCGTTGGTATCCGTTAACGAAGAAGCGATGTGCGAAAACTGTGTAAATTTGGCGTCAACCGTCTCGATTATGTTCGATAATGATTCGAACGTTAAATCGATGCACGGATCCAAGGTAAACATAAACATCAACGTCGATTCAGTCATCGACAAACATACGTTCGATGATTCGAGACGTACGATTTTAGTACCGTTGATCGCGGAAGCGCGGATCGTTAGCGGTCCAGCGTTTATAACGGCGTCTTTACGGCTGTTCCAAAGTAAATTTTGAATATTCCATCGTTGCTCGTAGAGTCCCTTCCAAGTTTCGAGAGACAATATCAGTTCGTTTCCACGATGATCTCCTATGGCAATCTCCACGTAACTCTGCGAACCCACGTTGATTCCAATTTCAAGATACTTGTATCCCGTTGCCGTCAGTGCATATCGTCTGCTGAGTATGCGCTGTATCCAATTGACCGCTCTTTTTTCGTCGAAAGATCGACTTCTAAAGAGAAAGGTTTTATAAAATATATAAAAATAAATACATATATATATAAATAGGAAACTTTTTACTTACTCGTTACACTTTTTCTTCTTATTTTCTTGCGACGGAATTTCCTCATGCTGAAGCGGCACGTAATAATTCATACGTTTCACACTGCTCCCTTCAGCGGCGTACATTTTTCTCACGATGAAGAGGTTCGTTTCGTACGAGCGGTCGATGCAATACTGATCGCGTGAAACTAATTGATGTGATTCACCCTTTTTTTTAAGAGGAGAGAGGGAAATGTTTATGGAAACTTGTCGAAACCTGTTAAGATTAGAGGAGAGGGGATAACTGCGCACATACATGAATCACCTTTTTTGAGAGGGGGAAATGTTTATCGAAACGTGTCGAAACCCGAAAAGACGTTGAAAGAAACGTCGAGAAACATCTTACATACATCTAACATACATCGACATACATCAAGTGGTTATTAAACGAACATCTAACATACATCAAGTGGTTAATAACAAAACGTCTAACATACAACTAACATACAACTAGTATACATCAAGTAGTTATTAAACAAACATCTAACATACATCAAGTGGTTAATAACATACATCTGACAAACGTCGAGAAACGTAAAATAATGTCAATATGAAGTAAATATTGTTTCGAAATGGGGAAGGATTAAAAAATGACGATATATGCGTAAATAGTATGCGTTTATTTTTTATGGTGATGCCACCAATTAAATAGTTTGAATACATTTTGCATGGCACAATTGGATACATGTTTATGACAACGCAAAGTATGTGTAGCGTCCATATTTTTCAGCGATTCCACGTCTTCGTAGTGCACGTCGAGGCTCTCGATGTAGATATCGTCTCTCGCATCGTCCAGGAGCAAATCCCGCAGCCATTCTCGTTTCTCGAGTCCCTTTACGTATACGATGGGTGAATTTTCGCTCTCCGTCACATCCCGCAACGCCTTTGTAATCATGTCTCTAGCCGTGAAGTACGGAATCGTTCCGTGCTCATCACGCCAATGCAATCCATGATGTTTAGCCTCCAACCAGGATACGTGTTTTCTATCCGCCTTGCTGAGAAAATACCATGGCTCGGAGCTTCCAAAGATATAATGAGTGAGAATAAATCCCTCTCTGAGAGCGGCAAACTCCTTCACGACGAAGGAGTTTCTGCCGACGACATAACCTTGTAGATCCACGAACGTTGGCGTGGACATGGTTAACGCTGGCATGTCGAGGAGCGGACTGCGGGAGGATCGTGGAATGCCGTAGATTTTATACCGCTCCCCTCTCCAACGTTGCATGATTTTGATCTACGGGTGATTCGATTGAGTTATCGATCACATCTTCCCCGCGATCAAAAATTGAGTAGTTTATTTCGCCGACGGTGCGTCCATGCAGATCCACGACGTAACCTTTCAGATTTATTATGTCTTCACCGCGATGAAAAATTGGGAAGTATATTTCACCAACGGTGCGTCCATTACGCAGATCCACGACGTAACCTTTCAAATCCACGTACGTTGGCGCGGACATGGTTGACGCTGACATGTCGAGGAGCGAACTGTGGGAGGATCGCGGAATATCGTAGATTTTTATACCGCTCCCCCTCTCCAACGTCGCATTTAGGTGATTTTGCGAACAATGTTGGTCAATGGGTTGTACTGAACCACGCGATCGTGTATGATGAGGCAATAGGCGGTAGTATTCGCCGGTACGTTCTCCTTACACTCGAATTCCAATCTCACATCCACGGTTGCGCTCTTGACCGACTCGTTTTGTCGAGAACAGTCGATAATCACGAACGGACCGAAACGTTTGAATGTTGTGACAGTGAGACTCGGTTCGAGATAATCGTATCCGTAGTAGCCTTTGCAGAAACGCGCGTACATGTCGTACAGAATCGCCCATTTCTTCTTATCGAAATCCAGATTCATGTCATCATACGGATAATACTCAGAGTTCAGGTAGAGTTTCACGTTGCTCAATTTACAGTCGTCGAATCGGCTCGCATCCTCGGACATGACATTCTTCCGAGCTGTCTGCAGAGCGAAGATAACGTATCGTGGTTTCTCGAGCTGCGAAGCGGTCTTGATGGCCCACGAATGCTTTGTTGTGCTCTGCAGTAGCGGAAACTCGTACAGATCCCACGAGCGAAAAGCCATGCTGATGTATCGTCCGCTTTCCAAGGCACGCAGCATCGACAGCTTATTTATCTCGTTCAGTAACACGTGCGGCATTCGCCATTGTATCTTGAATAATTCGATCTCGGGATTCATCGCCGAATTTCCCACCAGGCAATTGTTATCGTTGCGAGCTCGAATCATAATCAACTCGTGACGAGCGTTGATAAGCGTTGATAACCACGCGTCTGTAATCCTCGCAAAATCCCAGTATCATGTAGAGCGGTACGCAGAAATTAAAGTATCCTTCCGCGCTACTCTGTGTATCCCAGCCGGCGTTCCTCAGAATCACGCTTTTATCGGACGATACCGTTACATAGTTCTTGAGCAAGCTGGTTATTCCAACGTTTCTGTTGCGATCAATCTCCACACCGTCGAGTTCGTATCGAATCTCGTCGAACATGAACGCGACGCAGTTGTGCGCCAGTACGACAGTAGATCCCGCGATTTCATTCTTTATCGTTAGTTTTCCCTCGATGTATAGAAAACTTTCGTACGGCAACGTGTATAGATCCTGTTGTTGTATGGGTATTCTTATCTCGTCGCTGTGTCCAAACGTCGTATTAGCGTACGGATTGTACGTGTGAGTCTCGAGCTTGATGATGCGATCGTCGAAGACCGGCTCGTCCCCGATGTTGAGAATGTCCGTCATCGTTAGATGTTTCGTACCGCGAATCCCAAAGATTTTAAAAATGCAACGTTCGACGCGCTGAGTTTCTTTCCCTCGGATGATCTGATATTATCGAGAGCTGTTGTGACTTTATCTCTCGCGTGCCTCGAGCCGTTCAACACAAGCATCTCACATACGTTCGCGATAACGTCGACACTTTCGCACGTGCAATCTGACGGTAATCTCCTCTCCTCGAAAGTCGAGCAATCGTCCGTGCTGGTCGGCGACGCGTATCGTCAGATCCGTAATGCTCCGTACGATGACTGGCAGGTAAATGATCTGCGACGGCCTTTCCGATATCTTATATCCTGGTGGCACGTTCGGTGAAAATTCGTGTATCGTGTGCACGCGTTTGCTGTTGCTGTACGCGCCCGCGGTCACGTTGCACTCTATGCGGATAATATTCACATTCATAATGTTGATCGGCATGTCCGATGTGTGCCATTTTCGCGGTTGCAATACGCGATTCGACGCGAATCCCAGCAGCGATCCTATGTTGTTGGGCTTACTAAAGTTCACTCTGTAGTCGCATTTAATCTCGCTCCTCATCGTATTGTAATTAGCGCGCAGCGCTATCGGGTACTCTCCGATCTCGTCATCGTCGATTTGTTTCTTTTCTACTTTACGTTTAAATGCGCGTTTCAAAAACTCGTTAATGTCTTGCAGTTCGTACGATCCCTCGGGAATTGTAATTTCAGCGTCGTCATTGCCAAAGTAAAATTTATTGTTCGAGGCATTCACGTTCGCTATCGTATGGTAGGTCTCAAAGTCCATCAGACCGAGCTCGTAGTCATCGTCACTCAAATCTATGGCTGGAGAGTAGTTTACCGCGAGGACGCTGCTCCGGCCGCTCAGCGTGAGCGTCAACGACATGATGGAAAAACCGCTCGACTAACACTGAGTCCTCACAGTCGCTCGTCAGGCTTTAAATTCACACGTTCGGAGAAACTGTAGACACATCTGACCGCAGATGTTCTGATCGTAGGTTTGATAGGGTGTGTGATTGTACTCTATCACACTGTTCCCGAAATAACGCACTAGTTCTCTAGGAGGTCGAAGATTGCCAAAACTGTCGAAATATATAACGCGTTCTCTCCTCTTAGCATATGCCACCCAATGAGTACCGGGACCTGTCGCGTCGTCCAGATTCACGATACCACTCTCGTTTCGACGTGCACCGCCTGTTGGTAATGTGTCGCGCATGAAAACGCCTCTAAAGTATGGTATGCGCATATGTCTTGCCAGTAGATCCAATTGCATGTTCGTTGTCGCACCCGCGGGCATTTCTAACGCCTCCTGGACGTTTTTTTTTTCCTCTTTACAACACCTTGTCCGCGCTTGTACGGGCCGAGATACAGTCCCCGTCCGTATTTGTACGGAGCGAGATAGAGTCCACGACCTTCCATCGCGCGGTTGTGACGTTGCAGCTCCTCGAGTTGACGTCGCGTGGCTTTGCTGTCGTTCACCGCTTTTGCCACACCGGCAGCTCCACCGATCAAGGATCCGAGTGCACCCAACATCGGTAGAATTGGTAGTACACCTCCGCGTTTCGCTATCGGAAGTACCCGTTTTTTCTTCATATTCTTCGTCTTCTTCTTCATACCCATACCGATCTTCGTCTTGGCTTTCATCGCCGCCCAGACAACCGTGGCGGCAGCTCTCTCGCCCAGCGAGGAATCTCCCGCGACGATGCGTTTTCGCGCTTTCTCGGCGAGTACTCTGTCAGCCGCGTGTCTCTCGATGAGACTATTGCTCCGAGAATACGCTATGTCGTGCTCGCGACACGCCGCGTCCAGTGGATTTATGCCTCGATCACCTCTCGCCAAACGTTTCTCCAAATGAGTTCCCGGACCACAAAACTGATAGCCTGGGATGTGTAGTTCGAAGGGAAGCGCGTTTATCGCGCGATTGAGGAGACTGCCGCCAACTTTTACGCTAGACGTCGCCGATGACATTCGTCGCAATCCTTGATCAGCGGCGGCGGACCGTCGATGTGCGTTCGCTGAGACGGTAGATTGTAATGCTCCAGGCAATGACGGTACTGCTGAATTTCCGGATCTGCTTTGATATGCTCCGGAAGTTTATCCCACACATAATCTATGTGATCGTAAAACTGTTGTAACAGAACGATCTTCGGCACATACTCCAACTGTTTGGCTGTTAAACCGTATATATCACTGTTATCCGACAGAAGCAGAAACATTTCTGAGCGATTTGCGGTTCCGCGCGGTTATAAATAGGTGCGTCCTTTCTACTCGGAAGCGCAGAGAGAAATGAAATTCGTGCGACAGCCGCTGACGATACGTGTCACGAACTGTGACGACAAACTGCTGGCGATGGGAAACAACGCGAAGAAACGCAAACACGGTGCAATGCTACCGACCACTATACGCGCGATCATCTGCGGCCCCTCGAATTGCGGTAAAACCAACGTTCTGATAAGCTTGCTGGAAAGTCCACACGGTGTGCGTTTCGAGAACGTATACGTGTACTCGAAGTCACTGCAGCAGCCAAAGTATCGATATCTGGAGAAACTGTTGACATCGATCGACGAAATAGGCTATTTTACGTTCTCCAATAACAGTGACGTCATTCCACCGAGCGAGGCGCTACCAAACTCGATTTTTGTTTTCGATGACGTCGCGTGCGACAAGCAAGATACTGTGAGAGAATACTTCTCGATGGGTAGGCACTCGAATGTCGACTGTTTCTATCTCTGTCAGACGTATGCGAGAATACCCAAACATCTTATACGCGATAACGCGAACTTGCTGATCCTGTTCAAACAGGATGGGACCAATTTGAAACATGTTTACAACGATCACGTGAATACCGACATGTCGTACAGGGATTTCAGCGCGTTTTGTCACGATTGTTGGCAGCCCGAGTACGGATTCGTAGTGATAGACAAGGACAGTTCGCTCACGAATGGACGATATCGAAAAGGATTTAACATGTTCGCGATACCGTAAAACGATCAGTCGTCGCCGGTACCTTGTCGAGGTAAAACATGGCTGAGAGCAACGATACTCGTGAGCGTGAGAAGATCGCGAGGAAGATTGAGAAGACGAGTGAATCGATCCGCAAGAAACATCGAGCCTTGAAGACCGGTAGGATCGAAGACGATATTGCGGTGAAGACACGCTTCAAACCAATTATTGAGCCTCTGCAAAAGATTGTTGAAAATTCTGACACGCGCGTGATAAAGAAAGAACCGCGTGACGACGATGAAACGTTAACCGTCCAGAAGCGTGAGGAGGATGCGAAGACAAAGAGGAAACGAGTGTCGGATCGCGCCGCATCGACACCGTATAAAACCTTTCGATTTGAGCCTCCGCTGGACATATCACCGATATCGACGACAACACCAACCGCGACGACAACAGTGGTACAATCACCCGAATTGCTCGCGAGCAACGAGAATGTTTTCGAGACCACGGATAATTCGCTGGTGACGACCATTCGAAAGCAGTTGCAAACGTCGGAGGAGGACCAAGAAACGTTGCGCAATAACTTGGGACCGCTGAGTCAAAAGTACATCGAAGCCGTTCTGAACGACGATCGAAAGAGCGGTTTAGATAACGTGTACGGTGTTCGTCTGAGCAGCGATGGAATGATGCTCGGTAATAAACACATTGATGTAGATAACGATGACAACATAATTATCGATGGCGTGCGATACGTCGGTACACCCGGTCTTTACGAGCTGATATTCAAGAAATTGCCCGATGATGCCGTCTATACGGAGCAAGATGCGCAAAAGTACAAGAGCATACTGCTGACGACGAACGCGCACAGGTACAATTACGATGCGCATGGTCGAATAAAGGGCAACAGAGGATACAAGTACAAATATATAATCGCACCGTTACTATCGATCGAGTCCAAATCTGGAGAAGGATTACCTCGCGCTATGACGTTGAACGACAACGCGATCGATTACGTGCACTGGGACGATCCCAACGAGCTGGTGGATCGTCTACGGTTGCTCGACGCTTCGCACCGAGCCGGTCATGACGCTCACGACAACGAGATGCTATCCATCATCGAGGAACTTCGCGAGGCTGGTATCATTATAAATTAATCGGAGTATCGTCGAAACGAACCAGTCGATCGACGTCACTTGCATCGAAAAAATGCCCGTCAATAAATTTGGATTGTTTGATCGGAGAAACGATTCATTCGACAACGGCGGCCGGAAGAACGGACGGGTGAGAAGTTACGTGCGGCATAACGCTCTGTGCCGTGTCGGTACGGCGTTTGACGCAAAATCGCGCAAGATTCGTCGCGTAGCACAACCGGAGGCTGACGATGACGCGGCTAACAAACTGTATGTGGAACAGTGCGTTAAAATTTTGAGAGACGAATTTGTCGAAAGACTGATCGCGTTCGAGAAGGACGTGCACGTGTTACGAAATGCGATAAGCGACGCAACCACCGAGTCGAAAAAAAAGAACAAAGTTAAATCTTCGCACGTGCCAGTGATCGATGATCGTACCGTTGAAACATGAGTGTCAGTTCGGAGAGGCGACGACTCGTCGAGGAACTGCATGCTCCGGCGAGAAGAAATTTTCCACGAAGACGCGTCATAGTACGAGGATACGATGACTTGTGGCAGGCAGATATCGTCGAGATGCAGCCGTATTCGCGTTTCAACAGAGGCTACCGCTACATACTCACAGTCATCGACGTGTTGAGTAAATACGCGTGGGCCGTGCCGCTCAAGAGCAAAAGCGGAAGCGAGACGGTCGAAGCTATCGCCAAGATAATTCGAGAGAGATGTCCGAAAAATTTGCAGACTGACAAGGGAAAGGAGTTTTACAACGCTGACGTGCAACGACTCGTGAAGAAACACAACATCAATCATTATTCCACGTATTCGGTATTGAAGGCATCGGTCGTCGAGCGATTCAATCGCACGCTCAAGAACGATATGTGGAAGATGTTTACGCTCAATGGAAACTACAAATGGATCGACGCGCTGCCACGTCTCGTATCAGATTACAACTCGCGAAAACATCGAACGATCGGTATGCGACCCGCCGACGTTACGCCCGCGATCGCCGAAAGACTCTTGGCTACGGTGTACAACGCGATAAAGATTGCAGGACCGGCAAAGTTCAAAGTAGGCGATTCGGTGCGCGTGAGCAAGTACAAGACCGTTTTCGAGAAAGGATACACACCAAATTGGACCACCGAGGTGTTTAAAATCGTTAAAGTGCAGCGCACAAATCCCGCGACGTACCTGCTCGAGGACTATCGCGGAAAATCTATCGCTGGAGCGTTCTACGAGCACGAGTTGCATCGCGCGGCCGATCCCGACGTGTATCTCGTGGAGAAGGTACTGCGCAGGAGAGGCGACGAGGTTTATGTGAAATGGCTAGGATTCGATGGATCACACAATTCGTGGATACATAAAGACAATGTGATTTAATTTTCGTTTATTCAACATATGTAAAATGTATGCAATATAAAATGTATACAATATATAACAATATGAAATGTATGCAATATGAAATGTATGCAATATATAAAAATATATGAGATATGAGATATACAAAAGTGATTATTAATATCCCTTACGTAGTAATATTACAAAGGTATAACAATATAAAATGATGTGTAAAAAATACAAAAGTGATTATTAATATTCCTTGCGTAGTAATATATTACAAAGGTATTCTATAATGCCCCCATGGCAGAGTATCGGTCGATTCTGGTACGATATACCGCTTGTCGTCGTACGGACTCAGAGCGATTTTCTTTTCGGACACTGTATAAACTTCGTGCAGCTTGGATCTTATGCACGATTGCTGCCGCGTCATTTCGATCTCATCGTTGAGACACCGCGTGTAATCGTCGAACGTTATCGTTCGCGCTACAACGTTACTTTTGACGCCTTTCGCCTTTTTGGTGTCCTTCTTTCCATCTACTCGCAAAGCGTACATCTTCGCTCTGAGCCCGACGAATTCTGTCATTATAGCACCGTTACTTTCATCCTTCATAAGTCCCGGCACCTTCTTGTTCGCAAGCGGTATACCATACACATTATCAGCGGGATAATCGCTCGTGTCGAATCTGTCTATATCGCGTTTCATATGCTTGTAAATATCCTCGCACTCGATATGGTAAATTAGACTGTCAGTGTCGGTGTACATAATTTTACACGTATCTCGATATAAAGGTTGCATATACTCGTGGTGAAAATCGTACAAACAGACCTTGGATATGTCGAGGATGCACATACCCACATAAATCGGTTTGTCGAATACCACCTCGAGTTTACGCATCTCGATAGCGACCAGATTTTCGGAAAAAATGCTTCGACTGTGGAAATTCGGTTTCGCGATCAGAGCTTCCACGCCGTAGCGTCCATCCCATTTCGTTAATAATTTCACATCGACGTGATTACGAACATTTTCCATAGTTTTACCGAATACAGCGTTATTCATTAATTTATACAAGTTTTTTTCGAAATCATTTTTTGCGAGTGTTCTAAATTTTGTATTCAATTCGATGTATTTACGGAGCCATGGAGATTGAGCGAATTGTAGCACGCGGTAAATTTTCATGACGCGAAGTCCGTGACGTGTACACTGCTGCAGGTTACGATAATGTATGACGTATCGTTTCTTATCATATAACGTTGCAAGTAGCTTATCTTGCCGCTTGCCGGGCGGCTTATCGCGCGTCGGACAGAAAGGTAGGTCAGTGTGTCTGTCGTGAAGATGTTGCGGATACTCGAGATCGACCTCGAGAATGTAACCCGTGGGCGAATCCTGAGCGATCGCGCTGTAATCAAAATTTGCTGCATCGTCGACCCATTGAAAATTGGCGTAGGGCAATGGCTGACACATCGCCCAACCGTACAGATTATTAACATCAAAGTACATTAAGTATGAGGAAGGTTTCGATGGATCGTACGACTGCATGTACTTGTTGTTGGCTCGAGCATATCTATTGGAACATTGGCTCAGACCGCCGCGTATACCGCGCTCGATAAACATAACCATATCAATATCTGTGAGCAGTTCGAATTTGACGCATGTATGTTTCAACATGGCGTCCCATGTAAAACCGGGTAAGGTGTAGTAGTACGCGGGATCGAGTCCGTAACTCGTGATGCAACTATCACGAAAATTTTCAAATATATCGGCCAACAACAAGACATCGGTTTTCAAATATAAATCGCTGTACTCGCCCAGGGTTCGAATGGAGAACCGTTGCCAGACGTTCGCGGCGTGCGCATAATCGCCGTTGGATACAGTGTCGCCGGTCAACGAGCTGTAAAATGATTCGCGCGGCGGTAGACACGTGTCATCCAATTTCTCGATGCAATCCACGTATTCGTATGGAAAGACACCTTTCCGCGTCAACAATTCGAAATCTTCGTTTGATAGATTTGTGAAATTTGAACGTAAAATTTTTAATTTATCCCGGCTGAGAAATGATGCCAATTTTTCGAGACTGGTGGTGAGAAATTTATATGAATCGATAAACCTTAATTTCATGTATTTTCGCGATTCTGACCTGTCGGCTGTGTCTTCAACATGTTTTGTAAAAGATATATATTTTTCTTTCGTTATAGGCAACAGATCAACATGCCCTTCATACGCTGTAGCAATTTCTTTGATAATAAAATGTGAGTCGTAGCCTGATAAGTTGTGGAAGACTATGGGGATGGTATACGAATCTTTATAATTCAAATTACAGCGTGAATGCGCGGGACCTCTGTATCGTCCGGTCAGGTGACAATGATCGCGCACTCTTTCGTCATCTGGCGCGAACGGTTTCTCGCATATATGACAATGTGTAGCATTACGATATGCTATCCATTGTTGCTTCGATAAGATCTCCATGGGGACATTCGCGGATAGAATACCCTTTACGCGATGTGCCAAACATTTTAATTCTTCTGCGAACCACGCGATGCAATCCTTATCGCGATAACACCGGTACGCGGATAATGATTCATCGAACGAGCAACGCACGTAATATGCGATGCTGAATGCCTGATGGTGTTGGTACGTCGACGTTGTCGAATCCGTCTTCTCTAGTGTGCACTCTAGATCGGCGTATACTACAAACGGCATTCGTTCCTTCCTACCGTAATTTTTGAATGCCAACCATTTGAAGTCATCGCTCGGGAGTCGGATGGCGCAATCGTTCATCTGTTGACAATCGATGCTATGGGCCTCCAACTTGTCGCTTGAATGAAAGTAATGCAAGCATCTGGAAATTTATCAATCATTTATATTATTCATTTATAAGCATATTGCGCAAACTTGTATACGTACCGATCGCAGAAGAACTTCTTGTGTTGTTTTTTGCTCACTTGTGAGCTCACGAGACGGGACAAGTTCTTAATACAGGCAAAGTGTCCCGCGTCGTCGTCTTCCTGCACGTACAGTAGGTTTACGTGTCTCTCCCTCTTCCTATCGGTGAGTCGTATCGGTAGAATCACCTTTTCTTCTATCCCGTACACATTGATGGATATATTATTTAAAAGTTCAAACTTTTTTATTTGATTTAATGTCATTGGAAAATCAATGTCTTTAATATTCAACACGGTCGTGTAATGCGGATACGACGATTCTCGACCCACGTGTGTTTCGGCTGGATGCAAAGCAGCGACCACCGACCACGCGAAACATGCATTGTCTTTAGACCGCACATTGATTACCGCTCTCTTGAGTTGTATCTCTTGAGACAATTGGATGTGGCACCCCGCGTGCAATGGGTTATATTTATTCACATTAATTGTAAGATTAAGAATTCGTGACAATGCCCAGCCACTGTCGCGTTCCTGGAATTCTTCGAGCGACGCCAGAGTAGGTTCGATGACGCGCTGTTCATACCACTCACGCAAATCTGATGTATTAAAAAGTTCGCAGTTACGCGTATTAATACTTTTGTTTGCGCGTTTGTCACCAGTAACAAATTCCCCATTGAAAATGGTGTTTACTTTAACGCTGTTGTGCACTCTTAAAATGTCTCGTACGCGCTCGAGCACTATGTCACAAGCGTCTTCCAAAAATTGACGCGGCTCGATATAGTCCGCGTTAATCACCGCACCAGTCAGAAGACGATTTTCAAACGCGGTATCGATTTCTCGCCAAACGAGTCTCTTCGCGCTGTTATTCTCATAGTCACCACCACCACCGAAATGTGTAAATCGTCTTTCCAGTTGATTTTTCACACCCGCGAGTCGCGCGATGCTCGCCACCAAAGATTGTCTGTGTCCGATCGAGAGCCGCGGACGCTTGACCCGACTTTGTTCTTCGAGCCGTTCCACACACTCGTCGCATCGCTGAGCCCACGTGAAATAATCGCCCAAAGTTGCGACTTGTCTGGATTGCTCCAGCAAGTTGCGTTCGAGTAGCTTGAATTGTTCCATATTTTATTATATTACATCACATTCCTCGGTAGAACACTTGCATGTAACTCGGTCACACGATACGCAATAGCGTTCATTGTCTTGAACTTCATAATGTTCCTGCTTCAAGCCGGGCTGACGGAAACAAATACCTGGATAATTTCTCCAATCATCTTCCGAACTGCCTGGCATTACAGCGTCTGAATGTTTCCAACGATCGAAACCCGAAAAACGTACATTGTCGATTATTATTAACTCGACACGTCTGCCAATACCTGCAGGAATCGCAACGTAATGAGATCGAAAAAATTTAATCTTTTCAAGGATTATACTAATATATCTATCTTTCACATCATCATCCGCTTTTTCATACTGTGATATGTCACAGATTTTATTCAGCTCATGTGTAAGCACTCTCCGCGCCGCGGTATATGACCAATTAGAAAGAGGCACACTGCTGATTTCAATGTCCTGTTTCATGAAGCGACCACTGGTTCCACGTATACCGAGTTCTCGATCGCGTAAAAATTGCACCGGTGAGATTTGTTTCACACCTGTTTCACTCTGTGGATTTTCTTCTTCGAGAATATATTTCATCTCATCCAATTCGTCTCTATCAATATCATCACCACATATAGAATACTCGTAAAGGGTGTCATCCATATTGTCTACATTTATGATTGTTCAATGTGTGCAAATTGGACACAAGTCGCGTGGAATTGTCACGGACATTTCCCGTTCACATCTTGAGCAAAACCGGGCATGTATAGCCTCATGCACATCGGTCACATGCTTCCGAACGGCATACATTAGTCCGATACGTATATCCGAGATGTCGACCATACAGGGGGCACACACTGCCAAAGCACCACCCGTCGAATAATATGAATATATGACGCAAAATTTCGTGCGTCTATTCAACGCGTTTACATGTGCTGCGGACACCACCTTGGTAACTATGTCTATATTGGTCTCACTATAATCGCTAATATAATCGCTATCGTTCGCGAGAGTCTCATCGGATGATTCTTCATCCATTATATGTTCGAAATCAACAACTGTGTGCTCGTTCACAAATCTATCGTTGCAAGCACGGAGATTCATATACTGTCAAAGCACCTACTGAGATCTTGCGCTCTTCCAGGCCGATTTTATACCTTCATTTGTCTCTTTCTAACTAACTAACACCGATTATCGCAAAAGTCTTCTTGGAAGAATAATATGGTGATCGTTAGGGGGTGGCTTCGCGGAGTCGCCGCTACTTATCAAAGGATTGCTTGCAGGTCCATGCAAGTCAGCCCCGATATCATAACATTAGCGGCGCTCGAAAGAGGTAGAATCAGATATTTTGTTTCAGTCAGATTTGTTTAATCTTAGGGGTAGAATTATGTTTCAGAAAGTCTTCCGGGGTACGTTAGATATCTTATCGCGTCACAGCAGCCAGGTATCGGCGCTCAAAAGAATCACGTTTCGCAGATTTGTTTATTCTTAGGGGTAGAATTATGTTTCATAATCTTATCAAAAGTCTTCCTGGAAATTGGGGGTGAGGGGGTGAAGGTGCGACAATCGCCAGGGATTGTATTGCCGATAGCGGCTGGATCATGTATCGCTGGTTTTGATAACTCTAAAGTCTTCCTGGAAATTGGGGGTGAGGGGGTGCGACAAGGGTTGTATCGCCGATAGCGGCTGGATCATGTAGAATTATGTTTCAGTCATATCAAAAGTCTTCCTGGAAATTGGGGGTGAGGGGGTGCGACAAGGGTTGTATCGCCGATAGCGGCTGGATCATGTATCGCCGGTTTTGATGACCGAGCAACCCCTTCCCGCGTGACGTCATACCCCCTCGCCCGCAGAATACACCCTCGCCCCGCTCCCCCCTCGGAGGACCTGGCTTAGAACCGGCCTAGTATAGCTACTTATACTATTATGTATATACATTTGTATATACAATTCTCATATCTATATAGATTTGTTTTTCAGGACAGTCCTGGAAACTGCCATTTGACATAGAATTTTTTCAGGTCAGACCTGGAATCCCACAAATGGCTTGGGAGGCCTCATTAAATATCGCGGAGTGTCTTGGGAGAGACCTTTTGATATGCATATATATATATATATATATATATATATATATATATATATATATATATATACACACAGGGTGTCCCATTTTAAAGGACCCACTCAAATATCTCAGAAATACTGCGTTAAATTGAAAAATGTTTCATACAAAAGTTTTTTTACTTCGAGGGGGACATAAGATAGTACTATCAATTTGATCTTGAATAATCATTTGATGATCACGTGAAGGTCACCTTCAATTTCTTAAATGGAACCCTTTATTTTTCATTATTCATTATTCTTGTAGTTTATCTCGAGAGCTTTCCAAAACACTATAATAAAATATGTTTTTGTCAAATACTTTTTGAGATAATTTAAATTTTGTCATGACATTTTTTAACGTAAAATAAAAAATATCTGGTAAAGTATTCACTTTTAGATGACTTTATCCTAATACTTTTAGACGTAGAATAATAAAAGGAATTTTTGTAATTATTAATGTAAACGATTAATGTAAAAAAGCACAAAGAATTAGGTTTAAAAATTTTATTGAATTTTTAATTGCTGTTCCGTCGCGGATATCAGGGATCGGTAATAAGTCGGTACGCGCGCTCGGCCCTGCTCGTGATCGCGGCCCGAGAGCGCAGTGCTACCACAGCGAGGTGAATACGAGAGGGCAGTGTTGCAGGAGGGTCCCGAGAGGGCCTGCTAAATGCACGGTAGCCGGACATGATTACGTATCTTCGAGACGACCCGCGTGCACGTGGTCATAGTTTTTGCGGCGATAGCCCAGCGATAAGATTTTACGCGGCTGTTGTCCCGTGATTAGTGACTTATTAGGCGGCTGTAATTCGGAATCCAGGAGCGATTTCCGCGGTTATTGCCCCTCGCTCTCAAACATTGTACGTATGAAGCGGCTGTAGCCCGTCATACTTTTACGCGGCTGTAGTCCCGTGACGAGTGAATTACACAGCGGCTGTGACTCGGAATCCAGGAGCGATTTCCGCGGTTATTGTCCCTCGCTCTCAAACAATTGAAGTGTTAAGCGGCTGAGGCCCGGCATTATAGAAGCGGCTGAGGCCCAGTGTTATAGAAGCGGCTGCGGCCCGGCATACGAGCATAGCGCAGAAGAAACACGAATCAGCTCGCTGGTCTCGCGAACGTAAGTCACATGCGGCGAAAGCCCTGATTATCATATTTTCAAACGCGGCAAGTGCCCTAATTAATACCGAGCGGCTACTGCCCAGTGTATTGTCCCTTGCGGACTTGGCGGCATCAACAACGACAACGAATCCGGAGGGGAGCGACTCATCGCCAGGGCGCTTCGAGAAGGAAGAAACCCCCCCCCCCTTCCGAGAGGGGAAAGGGACGACGGGAGAGGTCGCAGCGAGGAGGACAATAGGAATCAACAGGGCTGGACGAATCTTCCTCCTGACGACGGGAACACCTCGGATGAGTACTTCGCAAACAGCTGATTTATACATATATTCTCGATCTTTGTGTCTACGATCATAGGCCCGCGCGGTCCGTGCTGTACCGACCATCGTCCTGTGTCGACGCGTGTGTTCGATAACTTCCGTACCGGAAAAATAGACGATTTGACATAATTTGCGACTCGTGTGTACTTTCTTTATGGTTAGTACTATAATCGACCCGTGATAAGATATGCGATTATCGATTGATATTTATTATTATAATTCGTGCTTGTAGAGAGTTTCTATTTAGTGACAATATTGCGTTACATTAATCGACATAGATATTAAAATGACCGTTTTATCTAACCGTTTTGACGGACTTTGTGATATCCTCTGGATGATATTATCTTTCCGTTATCTAAAGATTATCTATTCGCGTTTCACCGGTCCATACATTGTTATAGCATTTCGTGCGACTCTGCGTTTACTTGGCCGGTATTTCCTTAGTATTGGGGAGATATATTTAATCTATCGATTTTGCTATTAAGTCTTATATACAACCGCGGATGTACTTTCGGTATTATGTATCTACGTATATGTTAACCCATATGTATGCGCATTTACGCGTCTTTCTTGTGATTCGGCGCAACCGATCTCGATGTGACGTAACACCTTACACCCGAATATGTTCTTTGGCAAATGTATGCACCAATATCTTAATTAATCTATATTCCATATTACGTTTTTGTGATTGTGAAGAACGACCGTTGTATTATTTTTGGATTCCCGCATTTGAGTCTAGATTAGATTAATTTCTTTGTAATAATATAAGTTTACCTGCATCACAGTGATTCCGCTTACATTTTTTTGCCTTAGTTACATCATATGTAATTGTTACCAGCTTCGACAAAACAATTGCATTGGTGAATTTTGTAAAATTCACCAATGCAATTGTTTCGTCGAAGCTGGTAACAATTACATATGATGTAACTAAGGCAAAAAAATGTATATCTAAAAATTAATACTATTAATCGATTCCTTTTATTATTCTACGTCCAAAAGTATTAAGGTAAAATCATCCAAAAGTGAATACTTTATGAGATATTTCATATTTCGTATTAAAAAAATGTTATGACAAAATTTAAATTATCTTGAAAAATACTTGACAAAAACATATTTTATTATAGTGTTTTGGAAAGCTCTCAAGAAAAGCTACAAGAATATGTAATGAAAAATGGGGAGTTCCACTTAAGAAATTGAAGGTGACCTTCACGTGATCATCAAATAATTATCCAAGGTCAAATTGATAGTACTATCTTATGCCCCCCTCAAAGTAAAACAACTTTTGTACGAAACATTTTTTGATTTAACGCAGTATTTCTGAGATATTTGAGTGGGTCTTTTAAAATGGGATACCCTGTATATGTATGTATATACACAGAATGTCCCAGACCACCCGTACACCCCATTTAAAAGCTAGGGATGCGATTCTATCAAAAAATGTTGTAGACAAAAGTTGTATGGTTTTAAGGGAAGCATAAGACGGTGTTATTAATTTGACCTTGAATAGTTACTTAAGGTCACGTAAAAGTTACCTTCAATTTTTTAAATGGAACCCCCTATTTTTTATTACATATTCTTGTAGCTTATCTCGAGAGCTTTCCAACACACTATAATAAAGTTACGTTTCATTGATTATTTTCCGAGTTATGAGGCTCGAAAGTTAAGGCAACATCGATCACTGACCACTTGCCTCAGTTGACCGGATCAATGATCGGTATTGTCTTAACCGGCCGAATCAGTGATCAGTCTTGCCTTAGTTGGCCGGATCAATGATTTAATAAGGCAGCCTAACCTGCAATAACCAAACTGTAACTGATTTCTTAGGGGTGCTGGTTTAACGTGAGTAATCTCCTTGCCTTTCACGTACGCGCGCGTACGTGCGTGCGCGCGTGCGCGCGTGCGTGCGTGCGTGCGTGCGTATATGTGTGTGTATAATTGCAAGGATAAGGACATGGTTCGTCACTTCCACGGTATTTTGTGACTCCAGATCAGTGATGCCGTTCGACAGACGTGGCAGCACACCAGCAGCGATGGTGGGGGATGGCTGGCAACGTCCACACCGAACTTCGAAGCGACGTATGCTCTCAGGGCTCGGCAACGCTCGGCTAGCTTCGGACAGACGAGAACAGCTATGTTCTCTCTCTGTCTCTCGCACTACTGTTCGTCAAGTCAAGCTGGCAAAACGCCGCTGGCGGACTTTTCGCTGCTGGGTCGAAAGCAACACGCCGCTAGGCCGAAAGCAACACGCCGCTGGCGGATTTAATGCTAAGGCGAAAGCAACATAAGAATATGAAAAATATTTATATTAAATTATTCTAAATTTAATATAAATATAATTAATAATAATATATAAAAATCCACTCTTGGCCAATATGTATGTTTTTTTTAGTTAGAAAATTTCTTATATTGAAAAACTTTAGCATAATAATGATTAAATGTAAATTGAAAAAATTACAGTTTATAGATTATTTTATTGCACTTATTTAATTTATGTTTGCATACATACATACATATTATTGCTCAACGGAAACCGTGAGAAGGTGGTGGTCTCTTCCATCAGGAAGAAAATGTAAAAAATTGTCAATTTATTATTTGCTATAAATAAATTGTTATTAATTAAAACAATAAGTATATTATAATAGTTAGAAGTATAAAAATTAAAGAATACAAACAATATCAATATTAAAATGATTAAACTGTAATATTTGCAGTTATATTTAACTGTAATAATTAAAAAGCAATTTTTTACATTTTCTTTTGTTCGTTTGTGTGTGTGTGTGTGTGTGTGTTTGTGTGCGCGCGCGTGTGTGTGTGTGTGTGTTATTATACTTTTTTCTCATACTTTTACTAACTTTTTACTCGCTTAATTTTTACAAGCGTGATGTCATTTACAGACAAGATTTTTTACATGCTTAACTTTATAAGCGTGATGTCATTGGCAGACAAGATTTTTTACACGGTCAATTTTTTCGACCGTGATGTCTTTTATAGACAAGATTTTTTATCATTTTTACAAATATATTATTTACAGATATTCTGAAAATCAAATATTTTACATTTTCATTATGCAAACGAGGGTCCAGCTATATCATCCGCAGCATATAATCTTAAAGCACTACGACGTTTTTTAATAGTGTGTTCTTTCTTCGTTGATAGAAGAGACAAATGTTTTTCCTCAATTTTCATATTTATGGCTGTTTCTCCTCTCGCTTTGAATGCCGATTTAACAACACAAATTGCATTAACAGTGGCTGGCGAGAGTTTATTCCTTTTTTTTGTTTTTATATCACTTAAGAGGAAAAACACTCTCTCTGGATCGGCATTGGAATTTGGAAGTGATCGAACAGCATTCAGAACATTTGTTAGATTTGGATATCTAATAGTATTATTGGGGTATCGATATTGCAAAATTTCTTTCCACATGTTGTCGAAATTTAATTTAGACAGGTTTTGTTTCTCCTCCATTGTAAAATCTGATGGTAATGCAAACCATTCTTTTTTTAAGGCATCTTCATCAATATCACCAATAATTTTAGCTACTAAAGAAACATCATTGAATAACGTTTCTCTATCAATATTAAACAAAGTTGTATAAAATCTAAAAACTTGTAACTTTGATAAAAATATATTATCTACTGGTAATCTTTTACAAATTTCCTCTGCGGTAGTAACGAATTAATGATGCAGGGGCATACAGGCATTGTTACAACAGTTCGAGAGAACTGTTTAACATAAAATGTTAAACAGTTCTCTCGAACTGTTGTAACAATGCCTGTATGCCCCTGCATCATTAATTCGTTAAGATATTCATCACAGTCTGATCGTAAGGTAATTTCATTAAGATTTTTTTATTTTCTTTTAGAGAAAATATTATATTTATAGAGAAAGGTCTCAGATGCTCTTTTTTTTTTAAATTTCGACAGACTTCGAAAAGAAAATTTAGAGATTTTAACTGCAATAGATGAATTCTCGTTTCTAATGCTTGAAAAAAGCATTAAAGCACTTACAACTGTTTCAGTAAGACAATGTTTAATTGTATCCCAAGATTCTAGAAATCTTTCTACACACAAATAATGAGAAAGCCAGCGTGTATCACCTAATTTTAATATTTTTAGTTTTTTTTCTTGCAAACGTTCAGAAAATTCAGTCAAAATAGCCGAACGTTTCGGACTACTATTAATAAAATTAGTTTCAATAATAAAATTAGTGGATACAATTGGGATCCAATTAAACATTGTCTTACTGAAACAGTTGTAAGTGAAAAATCAAAATCTGGAGAATATCTATTGTCTTTAATGGGCAATGTAGAACTGAAAGCATATTTTCTTTTTTTAAAATTTGTTTTAAATTTATTTAACGCATTTAATGCTTTTTTCAAGCATTAGAAACGAGAATTCATCTATTGCAGTTAAAATCTCTAAATTTTCTTTTCGAAGTCTGTCGAAATTTAAAAAAAAGAGCATCTGAGACCTTTCTCTATAAATATAATATTTTCTCTAAAAGAAAATAAAAAAATCTTAATGAAATTACCTTACGATCAGACTGTGATGAATATCTTAACGAATTAATGATGCAGGGGCATACAGGCATTGTTACAACAGTTCGAGAGAACTGTTTAACATTTTATGTTATCATTAATTCGTTACTACCGCAGAGGAAATTTGTAAAAGATTACCAGTAGATAATATATTTTTATCAAAGTTACAAGTTTTTAGATTTTATACAACTTTGTTTAATATTGATAGAGAAACGTTATTCAATGATGTTTCTTTAGTAGCTAAAATTATTGGTGATATTGATGAAGATGCCTTAAAAAAAGAATGGTTTGCATTACCATCAGATTTTACAATGGAGGAGAAACAAAACCTGTCTAAATTAAATTTCGACAACATGTGGAAAGAAATTTTGCAATATCGATACCCCAATAATACTGTTAGATATCCAAGTCTAACAAATGTTCTGAATGCTGTTTGAGCACTCCCAAATTCCAATGCCGATCCAGAGAGAGTGTTTTCCCTCTTAAGTGATGTAAAAACAAAAAAAAGGAATAAACTCTCGCCAGTCACTGTTAATGCAATTAGTGTTGTTAAATCGGCATTCAAAGCGAGAGGAGAAACAGCCATAAATATGAAAATTGAAGAAAAACATTTGTCTCTTCTATCAACGAAGAAAGAACATACTATTAAAAAACGTCGTAGTGCTTTAAGATTATATGCTGCGGATGATATAGCTGGACCCTCGTTTGCATAATGAAAATGTAAAATATTTGATTTTCAGAATATCTGTAAATAATATATTTGTAAAAATGATAAAAAATCTTGTCTATAAAAGACATCACGGTCGAAAAAATTGACCGTGTAAAAAATCTTGTCTGCCAATGACATCACGCTTATAAAGTTAAGCATGTAAAAAATCTTGTCTGTAAATGACATCACGCTTGTAAAAATTAAGCGAGTAAAAAGTTAGTAAAAGTATGAGAAAAAAGTATAATAACACACACACACACACACGCGCGCGCACACAAACACACACACACACACACACACAAACGAACAAAAGAAAATGTAAAAAATTGCTTTTTAATTATTACAGTTAAATATAACTGCAAATATTACAGTTTAATCATTTTAATATTGATATTGTTTGTATTCTTTAATTTTTATACTTCTAACTATTATAATATACTTATTGTTTTAATTAATAACAATTTATTTATAGCAAATAATAAATTGACAATTTTTTACATTTTCTTCCTGATGGAAGAGACCACCACCTTCTCACGGTTTCCGTTGAGCAATAATATGTATGTATGTATGCAAACATAAATTAAATAAGTGCAATAAAATAATCTATAAACTGTAATTTTTTCAATTTACATTTAATCATTATTATGCTAAAGTTTTTCAATATAAGAAATTTTCTAACTAAAAAAAACATACATATTGGCCAAGATTGGATTTTTATATATTATTATTAATTATATTTATATTAAATTTAGAATAATTTAATATAAATATTTTTCATATTTTTATGTTGCTTTCGCCTTAGCATTAAATCCGCCAGCGGCGTGTTGCTTTCGGCCTAGCGGCGTGTTGCTTTCGACCCAGCAGCGAAAAGTCCGCCAGCGGCGTTTTGCCAGCTTGACGAACAGTAGTGCGAGAGACAGAGAGAGAACATATAGCTGTTCTCATCTCCCCGAAGCTAGCCGAGCGTTGCCGAGCGCCGAGAGCATACATCGCTTCGGAGTTCGGTGTGGACGCTGCCAGCGTCCATTCCCCACCACCGCTGCTGGTGTGCTGCCGCGTCTGCCGAACGGCATCACTGCTCCAAACCCTATCATTCTGCGTGTGCGTGTGTGTGTGTGTGTGTCTATCTGTATTCAAGTAAAGTAGTGTTCAATCTGAGCCCCATTCTTTTCAATGCAAACGTCTACTCTGTTTTGAAAAGAGTTGGTTGCTCGGTAGAATTTCATCGCTACTTAAAGATTGAATTGCTTCTGTTATTCCGGTAATCATGTCATCCCTTGTAGTTGGGCGATTACGGTATACTATGTCTTTTACCCTTCCCCATAAATAATAATCCAGGACAGTGAGGTCCGGTAATCGAGGTGGAAAATTGATTGGACCATTTTTGCCTATCCACTTATTGGGAAACATATTACTTACAGGGGCGTCATCTACGCTCTGGATGATCTGGATGTTTCCAGACCTGACTAATAAGTTGGTCTGGAAATCCAGACTTGGGATATATGAAAGTTTGTAAACGTTCTCTTGTGCTGGTCTGCTCTTAATCTCTCTATCAGCCGCGATTCGCGTGTGCGTTGTACGCTAGCAATGCAACTTGGCCTGCAAGGCTCGTTCCTAAGTACCCTGTTTGTATAAATTAAAAAAAATTTATAATTTTTTAAATTTATACAAACAGGGTACTTAGGATACCCTTTTTACGCTGGTTTTTATACTTTATTTACCGCCGATACTTTATTTACGCGCCATGTCGCCGATGCGCAGACGCGAGAAAAAGCGGCCCCGCTAGCAACACTGTCGTCAAGTGGCCAAACCACTACGGCGTTGAGCGAATGATTGTTTTCATTGGTCGTCAACTCATATCTAGAAAGCACATAGACGAGTATAGAGTTGGTTTTGGTAGTTCTGTATTGCGGTGACATCAAATACATCTTACGTCTAACTTATGTTCACCTACATTATAAAAATGGAACGGTATATCACAAGAGGGAAAGATCTCAGAAAGTCGCCTATAACCTCTACTATCACATCTGACAAGCCAAATCAAGTTCCGGACAGTTCCGAAAGAAATAACAAGAGATGTTTCCAAGAAGAAAAAAACAAATAAATCCTGTAAGTTATTTTCCGATTGTAAACGTTATCAAGTATTATCCGCAACTTCCTTTGATTTGAGATCATGTCTTTACGAAACAATCGCTTCAAAATTTTTAGATTATAATTATTTATTCACTTTTCTTTTAATTTCGAATGTTACTGTGTTTTTACTTTGTATAATGTAGTAAAAAAATATACTTTAGTTGATATTTTGATACTATTGATGGTAAAACATACAAAATTAAAGTAGTTGCTCGATTTCACTTTAATTCAGAGAAAAAATTAAATTATAATGTATTACACATTTGTAATTTGTTAAAAAACGTATAAGATCTGATTACATAAAGGCTTTTGAGACTTAAAAGATTATTAGTTAAATATATAAATGCAAAAATGTATTTAAAAAATAATACCATCTTATTGTATGACTTATTGTATGACTCATTGCCTTACAGTGAAACCAAAGAATTTTGAATCTTGGAAAAAAAATATAGTTGGATATATTATGATGAAGGAAAAAATACTATAACTTGCAGTGTATGTTCTGAAGCTGTCATGAAAGATTTGCCTATTCCGAATAACAGTGCACGCAATATATCAAAAAAAGCTTTCGTTGATGTTGGATTTCGTACGTATCAGAACGCTCCTGGAGCATTTGCTCCTCATGAGACCAGCGAGCTTCATAAAACAGCTTTGATGCTAACATTGAATTGTAATAATAAACAAAATATAGTAGAGCAATTATCAGATATTAAAAGGAAAGAAATGCTACAAAATCGCATTGCTCTTAAGACAATATTTTCTTCAATAATTTTTTTGACTAAACAAGGACTTGCTTTACGAGGTCATGAGGAAATAAAGTCAAATTTACATCAACTACTGTTATTGAGAAGTGAAGATGTGCCTGAGCTGAGAAATTATATGAACAGAGATGGATACAAATGGCTGCATAATCAATCTATAAATGAGATCCTTCATTTAGTGGCTAATGAAATAAGAAAGAAAATATTGTCAGAAATCAAAGCAGCGAAATATTACGCTTTGACTATCGATGAAACCTCAGACGTCAGCAAGCTCGAACAAGTATCCATTTGTATGAGAACTGTAAATGAGGATTTATTAATTAATGAATATTTTATGACTTTTTGCAACACACCAAACACAAAATCTGAAACTTTATATAATCTAGTTACTAACTTCTTGAAGGAAATGAATTTAAGTATTTACGATTTAAGAGGGCAGTGCTATGATGGAGCAAGCAATATGAGCGGTTGTATAACTGGTTTACAAACTCTCATTCGCCAAGTCGAGCCTCGCGCTCTGTTTATCCATTGTTCAGCGCCTTGTTTAAATTTATGTGTGCAAGATGGTCTAGATGATATTATAATTGTAAGAAATACCATTGCGATGATAAAAGATATCATTAACTTTATTCGGGATTCACCCAAGAGATTAAATGAATTTAGAAACATAAAACCAGATAACAGCCCTATTTTATCACCGTTTTGTCCTACAAGATAAATAGTGATAATATTAACAGCATCTATGAGTAATAAATTGAACATAATCTTCCATTTTTATATATTAAATCCATTTTATATATTAAAAATGCTCTTAATGGAATGTGGACTATGGTAACCTAAATTCACTATTAAATTATAATGTCAATAAATTAACGTTTTATCTATACCGTTCCACATCTTCTCAAAACCCATTGATGAAAAAAATGAAACCTTTGTTTATTAATAATTTCCTATTTTTGAGTCGGTGCTTTTCAAATTTGTTAATATGATTAGTCAATGAGTCTAGTATTTGACTGAATCTGCCAATTAATAATTGTAAGAAAGTACCTGCTCAATTGCAATTGAATATAATTTATAATATTCAAATTATTAGATTCCAACTAAAATCTTTTAATAATTAGATTTTCTTTAAAAAACGGTATTTTTATCACAGAAAATTAATTTATTTTGAAATTGACAGAATTGATAGAATTCTTGTGTACTTTTACATATTAATACGATAATAATAAATTGATTACATATTGAAAGTTTTAATTTTAATTTTATTTTATGTAAATTTTATTATTATATTTAGAAATGTTATCAATGTTGTAGGTGGGTTATGCGAATCAAATCTTTAATTTCAATTTCCAACGAAGAAAATTATAGAGCTACTATAGAATTTATGGAGACAAAAGCAAACAATCATGAAATTGATGGTGCTGTTTCGTCGAAAGCTGAAGGATTTTTAAGAAGCCTATTGTCGTTTAAATTCTACTTCATTTTACAAATAATTATTATTGTATTTGAACAAATTGAAATATTGAATACTTGAACTTCAAAAAATGGAACTTTGCATCAATGATTCTCACGAAAGTGTACATGCAGTTACTGAAAATATACAGAACATGAGACATGAGAGTATATTCACAGAGATTTGGAAACAGGTGACCAAAAGTGCAAAGGAGTTAGATGTTGAAGAACCTGTATTAAAGCGTCTCAAGACAATTCCTAAATGCTTAGAATATACTTCTACTAGCACATCACACACTTTTTCGACAGCTGAAGAATATTACAGAAAAATATATTTTGAGATACTCGATACAACAGTCAGTTCATTAAAAAGTCGATTCGAAAGCGATTCAATGTCTCTGCTCAACAAGATTGAAGATTTTATTGTAGGTAAAAAGAACATGGATGTTATAGATATAACAAACTTTTATAATATATCAAATGAGAACAGGAATAACAATAATGAAGATAATGAATTTGATAGAAAGCGTTTGAAGCAGGAAAGAGATTTACTTATCAGTACTATTAATAATGACAATGAGTTCAAAAAGAAGTTAAAAGACTTGAGAATAAACAAAGATTCCACTGAAAAAAAAACATCAAAATCAACTAAACAAAAGCAAAGTGCTGATCAAAGATTTATTACAAAAAAAAAGGAGAAAGATGATGATGATAATATTAAACTTAAATTAAGAGACATAATATTTTATTTAAAGGAAAAACCACATATTCGACCCGTTTTTCCACAAGTAACAAAATTAATAAAAGTGCTAATGACCATACCTGTATCGTCGTGCACTAATGAAAGATCATTTTCAACGCTTAGAAGACTAAAAAACTATTTAAGATCTTGTTCAGAAAATTCCGTCTATACTGCCTCCGAATTTAAATTATAGCCGAACGAACAGCTGACGATTGAATCTTGCGGTCCCCGCTCTCCGCGCGTCGGTGACGACCCTATCCGCATTAGCACGCGATCGCGGCGTGCTCTTTCCTGGAATTTGCGCTCGTCTTCGAGCGATCTTCGAACGCCCAGTCAGTCGCGGTACGACCATTGTCTACGGCACTTTCTCGAGAATTCTCTCTTTTTTTCAAATTATCGTTCGCGGACAGTGAGCTTTTCTGTATAACGCAATGAATACAAACTCAGTATCTATCGACTCTCTCGGAGTGAATTATTTTGTTTTACCTCACCATCATCTCGAAACAGATCTACAATGTTCCAACATCGTTTAAATAATATCGCTACTATTAACATTTATAGCGATATACTCGACGATATAGACGTTAACGAATTATTAAACCAATTTATTACCAAACATCAAGTTAGGAGATCAACTTTTGCTCTATAAATGTAATTACACTTTACTTGCATGCAATGTAATTCCACTATAATTTTATTCAAATAATTTTTGAAATTTATAATATATGTCTCTAATAGTATATTATAGCAATGTTTACAAAATTATAATATAAAATTATAAAAAATTGATTCAATGATTTCACTGCACCACTTTTCTTTTTATGTTAAATGGTGGACTTTTTTTGTAATTTCTACCATCATCCAGAGCTAACAAATAGAAAAGATGACGCGCCTGATTATTTATCATTGCACGGGCAACTCTGGATGTATGTGACGGGCATCCATCCTGTTGGAATCAGATATCCAGGCGCAATTGTAGAGGTAGATTTTCTAGTAACATAGGAAGTTCTTTCTCTATAAAAACTGCATATCTGGTACCGTTCAAATTTTCATCAAAGAAAACAGAACCTATGACTTGATTTTCAATAATACCGCACCAAACATTTACTTTCCAAATATGCTGATGATCCATTTCTCTCAACCAGTGAGAATTATCGTGCGACCAATAACGACAGTTCCACGTATTGACACTACCATCGGTTTTGAATGTCGATTCGTCAGAAAATAAAATATTTTGGTGAAAAGTAGGTGGTTGTCTCTTATCCAATTATAAAATGTAACCGACTTTGGAAATCATTTAAAGCTTGATGAAGAGACATTCGGTAAGATTGAATCTTGTGTTAACTGAATATTCGCTGCATACTAGTACGACTGACGCCAGAATCTATTGCTCGGCGCCTCAAGGAATCATGAGGGTACAATTGTGCCGATGCAACAATGTCAGCTTCTCTTTCATCCCTAACCGCATGTCTTACCTGTCGATCTTTATTATGATGAGGCTGTACGACTCCTTCGGTTCTGATTCGATTAGCCAATCGTGAAAAAACGTGCGCGAGTGAGGAGTCTGATTAGGAAAACGATCTTGCCACAATATTGCTGCTGCACTGAATACACCTCGACACTCCCCCAAAATTAGCAGCATATCATATGCTTCTTCATTTGAATAAGACATAGCTATTAGATATGCTAGATATGAAGTCTCACGAAATGTATGTATGTATGTATTTCGAAATGAAGAATAACGCGAGATTGGAGTGTAGCCGAAAAGAAAACGAAGGACTAGACACAGAGAAAATCACTGGCCACGTATGTGTGCGTTATTCTTCATACATACATTTCCGGAATATGTAATAAAAAATAGGGGTTCCATTTAAAAAATGGAATGAAGGTGACCTTTACGTGACCTTCAAGTAACTATTCAAGGTCAAATTAATGACATCTTATGCTTCCCTTAAAACCATACAACTTTTGTCTACAACATTTTTTGATAGAATCGCATCCCTAGCTTTTAAATGGGGTGTACGGGTGGTCTGAGACACCCTGTATATATATATATATATATATATATATATATATATATATATATATATATAATCAGTTAATGAGAAGATCGTAAAGAAAGTGTAATATAAGTTTAAAAAATAAAATATAAACTGGCGCAAGGCGCTTCATGTTTATAATTAAAACATTCAATTTATATTAAAACGTTAAAAAATCATATTAACAGGATATTATCCTCGTGACCAATATGTAATTGTGATTTAGATTTAGATTATAGAACATTAATTATGCAAAATATAATTTAATAATTATAGAAAAAAACAAAATAGTGGGCATAAATACGTGGAATAAAGATACAAATTAATCAATCAACATTAGATTATAAAAACATTTTAAAAATAGATATTGTAAAATAATATTGTAAAGATATTGTAAAGTAATAAAATACATATAAGATCTAATTAACATAGTAATTGAAAACTATAAGAAAATAAAGAAAAGAAATAAAATAAAGAATAAGACAAAAGAAAAATATAAAAGAAAGTAAAAAGCAATTAGCACCATCAATTAGTTAAAAAACCCTTTACCATGAAACATGCCATATTGTTAACATTTTTAATATATAGAAAAATACAAGATTTAATATAAAGCATTTTTCCGTATAGTTATACACATTCAGTAATAAAAACACTCAAATATAAATATAAAATTCACACATGTATAATGATCAATATGTATAATTTCTCGTGAGAAATTCTCGGTTTTATATGTAATGCATTCATATTAGCAAACATATTGGTTGCGTTCAGGAAATACAAGTGATCAGTGAGCAGTTAGTGATTGGCTTTTACTGTTAGATCTCTAAATCTAGACCAATTATGTTAACGAATTACTCAACTGTTGTACATACAACCGTTGTGTCTCCTGAACGCGCCCATTAATAAAATTGATAAAACAAAAGAATAAACAAATATTTAAAAATAGAAATTGAGGCTGCGTTCCAAAATTCATTAGTACTGAAAATCTATAATGTGCGTGATATAAACTATAGATTTGCAGTACTGGCAGTGAATATCGAAATGCAGCCATAGAAAAATAAAATAAAGAAATAAAAGAAATAAAAAAGTACAAAGATCATAAAACATTACAGTAACAAAATTTTAAACAAACATACCCTTGGTGCACGCTTTAGATTTTTTTCAATCATATCAATAAAGATTTTCTGATATTTTGTCAAGTCTGTAGTAATATTCTTCCATTTGTTTCGTTGTAAATTCTTCTTTTCTCTTTTCTGTCTTTCAATAGTTTTTTCTTCTTATAAATGGATTTCTTTAATCTTCTTACATTTTTTTGTAATTCCAACTCTTTGTCTTTAGAATTCAATGATATAGAATTAGGATTGCACAGTACATTTTCTGTTTCATTATTGATTTTACTAGTGCTGGCATTACATGACATAATGTCATTATTATTACTGTTAATATTGATATTAATATTAACAGTTTCTATTTCATCTGATAGATGCTACTTTAATCAAATTGTTTTTTAATACTGCAACTACGAATGTTTTAATAGCAATTACACCATTTAATTATAACTTGTAGGTTATTGTAAAAAAAAAACGCACAGGACTGGATTTGAACCCGAGTTCGCGATGTGATAATCTTTGACCTTAGTACCTCAACTACGTTGTCTTTTTGCAAATTAATCTAACAAAATTGTACTTAAATAACACTATATTATATATATTTTTATTAACTTAACTTACTTTTATTAACTTAACTTTATTAACTATTATTAACCCAGTGAGAAATGATTGGTCAAATCGATGTCGAATCGACATTGAATCGATGTTTTTTGCGTTAAAAAGACATCAATTCGACTCGATTCGATAACTTTTCGATCATCATTTCTCATTGGAAAGTAAACATATAATCTAATTACCAACTGTCAAATAAGCAAAAATGTCTTAGAGACGTCTTTAAGACGTCTTTAGGATAAACATGTTCTGTGAGTGTAACATTCTGATTGATGCAATGTATATTATGTAGATAGATTAGCTATTTTAAATAATTCCTCAACCAATTTCTAATTGCCATAACTAGAACACGTGCAACTACATTGACGTAATTGACACAACAAAGTAAAAAAGTTGTATTAACCATGTACATAACTATCACACAAAGATAAGTAGAGTGATGCCGTTATCTGCTTACAACTAAATATTTTTCGTTAGATGTATTACATCTTTTTTCTCCGTGTACCTGTACTGCAAATCTATAGTTTGAGTCACGCACATTATAGACTGTTAGTACTGAAATAAATTTCGGAACGCAGCCGAAATACGTATATTAGCGACTTAACTCTACTAGATCTCGCGTGCCTCTTTCTATACTAGATCCGATATACTATCATATCTTAATAATTTCAGAATTTAGAAGTTAAAATTATCAAAAAAATTAAAATTTTTTCTGTATGTAAAAAGTATTAACTTAAAATTAAAGAAGTAAAGAATAGAAAAAGAAAATAAAATCCACTCTTGGCCAACGTGTACGTCTTTTTCTTAAAAAATCATCTGTTAGTAATTTAAAAAGATGATTTATTATTAACACAAGAAAATAAGATTTATTATTAACAAAAGAAAATGTAAATAAAAAATTTATATTAAGGTTATATTACATGCTAGTGGATAAATTATTCTAATAACATATTTGTTATTTTACTAATAGAAAATATATGTAATAAAATAAAAGAAAGAAATTATTTTTATAACAAAATAAATAATTTTTCAAATAAAGCTAAAAGTATATTTAAGCGAATAAGTACATTGCATGGGAGGTACATATCAGTATGTACCTCCCATGCAATGTACTTATTTAAGATTTCATATTTAAATATGGTTCGTTTTTTCATTTGGAATTAATGACTAAAAATAACAAAATTTTCGTTTTTTGATTAAATCGAGAAAAATATAGAGCAAGAATAATTAAGCAAGGAATAAATATTTCTATTATGTAAATGTTTTTTAATAGATGTCGTACACATTGTTGCTTAACGGAAACCGCGAGAAGATGGTGGTCTCTTCCGTCAGTAGGAAATGTAAAAGAGTATATTCTTTAATATAATATTAAAGAAAATAACTTTTACATTTCCAATTAATGAATAAATGAATGAATGAATAAATAAATATTTAATGTAGATAGAATAGAGGATAGGTATAAATAGATAAAATAGATAAAATAAAGGATAGTTAAAGGATTATTTTGTTATAGTTAAAGTTAAAGGATAATTAAAGTTAAAATAGACACAAGATATATATAAAAGAATAGATAAAATACAAAAGAACATAAAGGATAGAAAATAGAAAAACAAAAGTAACATTGAGAATATTATGATAATTTTAAGATTACTTTACACAATTTATAATTAACAGAATGTGGAATAAAATCGTATATATATGTATATATGTATATATATATATATATATATATATATATATATACATTATGTATATGTATATATGTATATATATATATATATACATATATATACATTTATAACTCGAAAAGTGCTTCAGGAAAAGACATTTGTCTACAGTGTTTCGGAAAGCTCTCGAGGTAAACTATAAGAATATGCAATAAAAAATAGGGATTGCAATTAAAAAAAATTGAAGTGACCTTCAAGTAACCTTCAAATGACTCTTCAGTGTCAAACCAATGATACTATCTTACGGCCCATTCGAAACCATAAAACTTTTGTCTGAAACATTTTTTCTCTAAAATGCTTTGTTTCCGAAATAATTGCATGCCTTAATTAAAATGGTTCACCCTGTATATATATATATATATATATATATATATATATATATATATATACAATTTAAAATGTGATAATGGCTTAACATGTGATAATGAAACATAATATTTATTTTTGTATCACACGTGTTTTATATATTATTTTATATATGTTTCAGTAAAGTTTCAATAAAAAGTATTAAATATATTGTATTTTATTTTGCTAATATATCTATATTATTTGTTTTATCAGAGCGTAATAAAAATTAAACTTTAAAGATTGGAAAATTTTCCCGAGGAAAATATAACATGATTAAAACGTTAGTCAAAGAAATTTAAAAAAATATGATTATAAGATTAATAAAATATATATTTATTTACGCATACTATGCATACACCTCTAATAGGCATTCTTAATTTTAACAGTTATAATTAAGAAGTATTTATTACAAATTGAACAGTAATTGCGCAATAATATCTCGTTTTTCTTCGGCTTCTACAACTGCATCATTATGATAATCATTTTCATTGTTTTCATTCAATGGTTCCGGAGGTTCATCTTCATTGTCAATATAAATATTATGCAAAATACAACACGCAAGTATAAGTAAAGGTACCATATCTGTATTATACATATATACATATTTAAGTTTCCGGAATCTCCCTTTTAACATGCCAAATGCTCTTTCAATTATGACGAGTTTTTGACAATTTAGTATTAGAATTGTGTTGCATATGATTCAAATGGCCATTATCACGGTATGGGGTGAGCATATAACATGAGAGCGGATATGCAGAATTTGCTAATAAATGACCCTGTTGTGGAAAATATCTTCCGTGTATATCACGATCAATCAAATATTTAATATCGCTTAATTGCCAAATTCGAGCATCGTGAACGCTGCCACAAATTCCTGTATATACATCAATAAACTTCATTCTATGATCACAAATTCCTTGCAATAACATAGAATGAAAACCTTTTCGATTTATGTAGCTATTAGAGTGCTCAGTAGGAGCACTAATGGGAATGTGGCATCCATCAATAACGCCCACCACACCAGGAAAACCGTTCATAGTAGCAAATTCTTGTTGAATATTTAATAATTGATGAATCTCTAGCCATTTGATGTAATTTTGTACATGTTGCAGTAATACGTATGCCACATTGAAAACACATCTCCATATGGTAGCTTTTGATGTACCAAACCGGTCCGCAACAGATCTAGAAAAAAGTATATAAATATAATTAAATATAAAATATTTTAAAATTACATCTAAAGAAAAAGCGTTACAACTAAAATTTTAATATTTTATTACTAAAAACATTTTAGTATTTATATTACTAATATAACCTGTCTAACCTGTAAACTTCTTGATTACCAAGAATCCAAAGTGTTATCGCAATCTGTTTAGCTACTGGCAATTTAGGCGAATTAGCTCTTTCAATTATATCTAGTCCAAGATCTTGTATTAATTGCTCAAACGTATTTCTAGTAATACGGAAATGTGATTTAAAATCTACAAAGAAAGAAGGAATATTAATTGCAAAAATATTGCAGAAAATTTTACAATTATATATATTATACTATGTACAATGGTCAAATAAAAACATGTTTATTTTTGTAATTCTTTGATCAATATGATACCTATTTGATCAGAAATGCCTTGGCTGCGTTCAGAGTTTATCTTTTTCTTTCCAATATGAAAGGTAGAAGGAGAGAAATAACGTGAACAATTTTATGTGTAATAAACTGTATAAATATATCAAATGTTTATTTTTATCTTTAAATCTTTAGTCTTTACACTACTATTCTTGAAGTAAATCTCACATATTCATGTACACAGCAGTACAACCTGTTATTAAATTATTAATAACAGAAATTTTAATTTATTATCCACATTTAGAATGCGTTTACAACGATATTAGCGCTCTTGACTGGGTTTCAAAACTCGACTAGTAGAATAGCATAGAATTAATCAAAACAAAATGAGCAAAAATCTTCTTATTATATGATTAATTAATTTAATGTTACGTCATAAGTAGCATTTTTGAACTCAGCCCAGCCAGGTAGCAAACTGACGTTATTTGTCGTCATTTTAACGTCAAAATGTTATCAAAAAGGTTTTTTTGACGTCAGAATGATTTAACGACAAATAACATTAGCTTGTTACCTGGGCAGCGTATTAACTCCATTGTGCATTCTAAATATGAACTTCCCTGATCTTATGCAGGGATTATTTTGTTCTGTGTAAATAGCATTCTGTATAAAGTTTAAACAAATAATACATCCAAACTTTGTCATTACCTGTGGCAGAATACAGTACGACATTGTTTTCATAATAATTATTGATTTTTAAGTGTGGTTCTCTGATATGCCAATCATCTTCATCGTCTTCATCATCCTCATTATTGAAAAAAAGATTCCATAAGAAGAATATGTCCATCCTTATACGTTTCCTATGTTCATTAATAATTTATATAGATATAAAATATAAATAGGTTATTACAATATTTAGTACATTTAATTGACTAGAAACGATACAAATAATATTTTTAATTAACTTCGACAAATAAAACTTCAGCAGTTTTCCATAAAATATAATATACAATACAATTACACTCTGTTAATATCCTTTTACATTAAGTTACACATTAACGATTAATATAGGTTATGTTTGGTTTGGAGGTTATGTTTTTCAGAATTCACTAAACTGTATAGACATTCATTATCGATACATATATTTAAAAATAAAATTTACAGTATTAATTATTAAAGTAGTATAATGTTAATGTACATACCTCTTTATCTTTATTGTGTTTTTATTATATTTATATACTGAGTACGTGCTTCACACGATTCACTACTCCATCCATCGATCTAATCGGATTGTGAGTCTGAGACAGCCACCAAAATCTGATTAGGCTAGGGTATTTCTTGAAATGCATCAATTGAGTACCACTGTTCGGTCGGATTGGATCCGACGACTTGTCATAAACACCCATTGAGATTATGGATTGGTTCTCGTTATAGCTGCACTGAGTTGCGCTAGTTCAACAGTGCAGTTGAGTGAGTGCAGACGCCGCGTAACAGACGCCAAGTGGCGCTCTTGCGGTAAAAAAGTGAACCTGGACATTTCCCCACCACTAGCTGGGGCGGAGGAGACGACGTTTCTTAAATGAAAATTTCCCATTTTCGACTTTTTTAAACTTTACATCGCGATATCTCCGCTCGTAGTTCATGTAGAGGAAAAATAAAAATACTTTCATTATACAGGGTGGGCCAAAAGTCTGGATACACCCTAATATCTCATAAACTATGCACTTTAGAAAAATATGTTTCAGACAAAAGTTATAAGGCTTAAAAAGACGCATTTAATGATAGTAGTCATTTGACCTGGGATGGCGTTGTTAAGGTCACGTCAAGGTCAACTTAATTTTTTTAAATGGAACCCCCTACTTTTTATTTCAGATCCTTGTAGGTTATGTTGAGACGTTTTCAAAACGCGTATAATAAACGCTTTTCCGATGAGAACTTCACGAGTTATGAGTCTTTAAAATTCAAGTACCGCCGGCATTAGAGTTATCCAAGATGTACCACGTGGAGGTTGCTCGATCGGATTTACATCTCTTGTTTGCGTGTGAGTGGTCGAGTGAGTGAGGGAACGAGTGAGTGATCGATTGAGCGAGTAATCGAACGATTGAGCGAGTGAGTCAGCGCGCGGGTGTACGAGTTACCCCCACTCTACTCCTACGCGTAGCCTCGTGGGACCTGCAGCCGCGTGGGACAATTTGCCACACTGTCGCTCACTGACTCGCTCATTTACTCGCTCACTAACTCGCTAACTTGCTTAGTTACACTTGAAGTTTTCAAGATTTAGGATCGATAAAGATCGAGTAGGTCTAAGATATCTCCAACTGAAGAATTTTCAATAAACAAGACATTACGTTTGTAATTCACGGATTTAATTGAAATGGCGCTTACCGAAAGAGAACGAATAACTATTTTGATGATGCGAGGATACGGAGATCGCGAGCGATCCTTTAGAGAAGTCCGAGAATTATTTAATATTGAGTTTCGAGCTGATCGTCAACAGATTTCTGCAGCCACTGTTCAGAAAACGTGTCAGCGTTTTCGAGATACAGGAATCGTTAAAGATCGGCAAAGATCAGGTAGGCCTAAGACCGTTACAAATGAAAACTCCTCGATAGAGATATTACAATCATTCGTAGAAGACCCTCAACTATCTGTCCGAAAAGCCTCACAGGCACATGACACGAGCACGACATCCATTCGTCGTGTTCTCAAAAATGCAAAATTTCACCCATACAAAATTAATCTTGTTCAAGAATTAGTTGCGGGTGATTTTGATCGTCGGGAAGAATTTTGTGAAATTATGATGCAGAAAATTGATGAACAGCCTGATCTTATGAATAAAATTGTTTTTTCAGACGAAGCAACATTTTTATTAGACGGTACAGTAAACAGGCATAACAGTCGATATTGGAATGATTTTAATCCGCATTGGATGAAAGAAGCAAACTCCCAATATCCACAGAAACTAAATGTATGGGCGGGAATAGCGGGAACGCACATAATAGGGCCATTCTTTATTGATGGAACTCTAACAGCTGACAAGTATCTGACTATGTTCCGAGATGACATTGTTCCTGGTATTCGAAATATTTTTGATTTAAATTTTGTTTGGTTTCAACAGGATGGTGCTCCTCCACATTTCGGATTGGAAGTGCGAAATTTTTTAAACGAAACTTTTCCTGAAAGATGGATAGAAAGGAGAGGAGCGATCGAGTGGCCACCTCGTTCACCTGACTTGACTCCTTTAGACTTTTTCTTTTGGGGTCATTTAAAAGATCGAGTCTACAAAACTAAACCTCGAAATTTAAATGAGTTACGACACCGAATCATTACCGAAGTGGCATTAATTATGCCTGAAACGTTGGAAAACGTTTGTAGTGCTTTTTATTACCGATTAGGTCATTGTCGAGCTGTACAAGGTCAACAGTTCGAACATTTATTATAATTCACGTTCATTTGTTTACTTACTCGCTAATTCACTCGTACACCCGCGCGCTCACTCACTCGCTCAATCGTTCGATTACTCGCTCAATCGATCACTCACTCGTTCCCTCACTCACTCGACCACTTACTCACTCGATCATTTGTTTGCTCGCTCGCTCAATCATTTACACGCGCGCGTGGACACGCGCGAACAAACTCACACACATGTAACGCAGAGGGTTTGGAGTCAAAAAATACTGGGGGAGTGACGAACCTCAGGGTCCTGATCTGAATCACACACACACACACACACACACACACACACACACACACGCACACGCACACACACACGCGCACACGCGCGCACACGCGCACACACGCACACACGCACACACACACACGCACACACACGCGCACAAAAGATGTAAATCCGATCGAGCAACCTCCACGTGGTACATCTTGGATAACTCTAATGCCGGCGGTACTTGAATTTTAAAGACTCGTGAAGTTCTCATCGGAAAAGCGTTTATTATACGCGTTTTGAAAACGTCTCAACATAACCTACAAGGATCTGAAATAAAAAGTAGGGGGTTCCATTTAAAAAAATTAAGTTGATCTTGACGTGACCTTAACAACGCCATCCCAGGTCAAATGACTACTATCATTAAATGCGTCTTTTTAAGCCTTATAACTTTTGTCTGAAACATATTTTTCTAAAGTGCATAGTTTATGAGATATTAGGGTGTATCCAGACTTTTGGCCCACCCTGTATGATTCGACCTCAAGCTTTCGATTAAGCCTACTTAGAATTTGATCGATTCAGTCGTTAATAAGATCCGATAATCGAAAGATTTCTTAATACGACGTCTCGCGTAATAGAGGCACGGCCATGTCTCGGCGCCTCGCGCGTAACTTGGCGCGCGAGACATTACCGTGCCTCTTGATAAATAGAAGACAATTATACTGAAAACTCTGTCATAAAAAGAAAATTTATCGTAAAAACGAAATATTTTCGCAATCAGGACAGAACTTCATTTAATAAGATTTCAAATTTACCTTTAATAATTTATGTTTTTTCCAAAGAGTTCATTTTTCAATAATTTTATTTTCCTTGATTATAGCTGTAAGAAAAAAAATGTATTTAAATCATGGCCATTTAATATAATGCCATAATAATTATAGTTAAACAGAATTTTGTTAGTATTACTTATAAATTGCAAATAAGACTTATTTAACCATAGTTATAACAGCATTACTAAACAAACTGTGAAGCAACTTACATGTTACATTTAAATTTAAATCCTCTTCATTTTGTTTATTTATATTAAGTCTTGCAGTTAATAAGTCTTTTATTTTAGATATTGCTTTGGAACATGCAATCTTTGAAATATTATACATTTTTTGAAATCGTGGATCTAGTATGGTTGCAATGCATGAATACTTTTAATGTGTTGGAATCTACTTCGGCATTGAGAAAGTAGTATCTCTTTAAAATTAGAGGCAATTTCTTCTTTAACTGTAACTTTTTCCAAATCATCTTCTAAATTATATGCCATAGGAATGACCATACTGCAAGTAACGTAGTATTCACCGCAAATTTCTTTAGTTACACTTTCTATAGGCCTTAGGAATTCCATTATTTCTAATAAATCTGATAAATTTCTTGCAGATATCATGTCCAGAGCAGTAGGAATACGGTTTACAATTGCATTTACATGTTTCCTTAAATCTAAAAATCTTTCTAGCATGTAAAATGTTGAGTTCCAACGAGTGGGCACACTTTGTATTAGTTTCGTTCCGTTGGTAGTTGTTTGTCTGAGAGCATCACTCGCGACTACACTTTGTTTAAAAAAATCTTATTTCCTTGGTCTGACTTATTATATTATTAACATCATCTTATTTTGATGTACTATGCCCATATCTTGATTATTCTCTTCTTTTTTTACTTCAATGATTTTTCCACTATTAAATCGACTGTATGAGCAAAACAGGGAAGGTGCCTTTTTCTTCCAAATCTTAATTCAATTGCACTTACAATGTTTGTTCCATTGTCTGTCACCACAAAAATAACTTTGTCTTCATATTACATTGAATAAAAACGAATTATTTAGGTTTTTACATATTTGGAGATAGTGAATATCCTTGAAACCCTCAGAATTAGAACCTCATTAATTTATTCATTATTAACAAGGAAAAGCAGGCTATAAGTATGATACTCCCTTATACATTAACTTACAGTTATCTTTATGTAACTTTTAAATCGTAATTTAAATCACAAATTGTATAATTTTCATTTTATTTGGAACCATTTTTATTGAAGCGAAGATGGATAAATTATGCGACAGATAAATAATCTCACGTATTTCGATGAACATAAGTATTTTAAAATTGAATGTGCAACGATGATGTAATTTTTGAAAGAAAATGTTGGATAAATTGTTCTAATTAAAAAACGGACTTTCTTCCAATAAGTAATTTATCTATCTGTCAATCTGATTTTTAATCTTATTGTCTTGATAATATCAGCTACTGTCGTTTAAAAATTATCTCAATTTTTTTATGTCTCTCTTAAAGCTTCAATTTACTAATCTTATGTACTTTGGACTTGATGACTTGATGAGTTGATTTTATTTTATTTTACCGATTTTTTCAATTTTTATTTCTAATCTAAATAGTTTGCAAATTTTTTCCAGTATTTTGTTTTAAAAATTACACTCTCTGTATATACAGGTACATTCTGTGTGTACAGGTATTTAAATACTCACTTATGCTTGGCGAAAACTGTAAAATTAGTTACTTTATCTATTTTATCAATGTATCAATGAAGATGGCTTAGAACAGTGTAAACGTGCGATTTTTAATTTATATTAATTTATTAATTAAAAATTACATAACATTAACTTACGCAATTAATCACATTTGATTCTCAAGGACTGTTTTTTTCTTGTTATTCTTTAATTTTTAATTTATAGCATTTATATTTATTATTATCTATTAATCATTAATATATTTTCAATTAAAAAATATTTTACCTAACTGTGAACAGTTTACGTATACAGTTATGGAAAGTAAACTTGCTTAATTCGTACCTTCGCTTAAATCGAACAAATACTGTTTCTCGTAAGCCGTGATAGTAATAAGTGCCTCTAACGGCAGAAAAAGTTAACAATAGTTTCCCAAGCGCTTCTAAACAAGTCGGGTCATTGTACTGCCACTTCATAGAAAATTATTAAGAAAATGAACTTTTTGGGTATTTTTCAATAAGATTTTTACAAGGATTCTCTACGATTTCTATGTTTTATACAAATCATATTTTAGAAGTCATTTATTTTTCATTTCTGTTTGGTTGTGAAACTGTTGATTTTATTAATAAAGAGTTCATTTTCATTAATTTCGTTTCTTTTTCTTAATTTTCCGTTAAGTTGTAAGCAAATATTTTACAGAGATATGAATTGAACAAGTTTCCCTTAAAGTATTCGAAAAAAATACCATGACTCTAAAATATCTCAAAGGTAACATGTTTTGGAGGGAAATGTTAAATATAAAATTTTGTTGGTATATCGAGAACTAGTCAACTGTAATGATGAGCATCATCGGTTATTAAAAAAAAAAAGATTATGTTGAAAAAGAAATCAATTTCAATTGATTAAACTTAAAATCGTTAATTTTTTTTAATACTACCATTGTTATCTATTAAATTTTATATGATTTACATGAATGGATGCGGATGACCCTATGAAAATGATCAAAGTTCTTTTAGAAAGCATACTTGTTATATCTGTAAAATTGTTAATTGAGCACACTTTACACATATTAATTAACTATTTTTTTTTCTATGTGTTAAAGTAACATTATTTCTGTGTTTCTTGTAAAACCTACATGCTGCGTACTGTAGGCTGCTATGCCTATATCATATGTCATTTTGTTTCTAGAATCCATCAAATATATCTTTCTCGAATACGTTTTGAGCAATGACATATTTATCATGTTGGATAGCTCTGATGATGAGCCATAGAAAGAGTAAAATGACATCATTAGGAGAACCTACTTTCGGCGAGTGCTTAAGGATCTGAAACTATTTTTTTCAATACTACGAATAATATGTACAAAATTATATAGATCAAAATCAGACTCGTTTTTAACTTGATAAATCTCGTAAATTTTATTATATTTTTCACAAAATTTTGACCAGACGCTTTCTGGTCCTTCTCAAGTGGATGTAAGTAGTGAAAAAAATTAAAACGTCAATTATAGCTTTTTGGGATCTGTATTTGAAAGAACGTCTACACAATACCACATTTGACAGTAGAAAGAGCTTCTACTACGTTAGTTTTTGGAGAAAAACATAAAATTCTGAAATACTCTAATCAAAATTCAAAATATACATATATTATAGAAATTGTATATTAGTGATAGTTGTTGTATAACGCGATATCTTGACACGAATTTATAAAAAATGTTTGTCTAATTATTATGAACGTTGAAAACTCTATTTAGCTAAATATATTTAAATATAAATTCTAATAAATTATGTTTATTAGTTATAATGTTTATTAGTTATAATAGTTGTAAGAACATGTGTATATATCATTTGTGTAACAATTTATTGACATTTTAAAGATATAGTTTATGCCATTTGTGCAATATTTATGATATTTTCTAACCATTAATAAATAAGATTTTTTCATATATTTTCATAAATATTAACGATTATTTTATAAATGCCAAATATCCGATTTTTCGCGAGCGCTTATAAGTTCACCTAAGAAGCTTCTCTGACTATCCGCTAGAGGGCTAGGAGGCTCTAGACGTACTCGTAAGTAAAATTCATCGTAGTAGGAATATAAGCACAACTACTTACTGTTTTATTACACAAGTCAGGCTAGTTCTTCGTGGTGTTGGAGGGGTGTTTTATTGAACATACATTTCATATGAATAAATGTTTTCGGAGTATTATTTTTCTTATTAGAAATTATTTTATTTGTTACAGAATTTTTCTAACAGTACTTCGATTGTTCGATTTTCTATAAACATGTGATCTGTTTCAATGGTTTATATTGGCTTATAATACCGAAATATGTTGAAGTCGGTGTAGTCAGTGGGTTTTTCAGAAGAGATATAATGTGAAATGGTTTTCACATTGTCTTTCTCCAAAGAAGGCAAGATACTCTTAGTGAGGATGTTACCTTACTCTACCGAGAAGTGGCGATTGAGTAATAAATTTTAAATAATTTTTTTTTGTCAATATGTCATGTTACGTCCAGACCCAGGGAAAGTTTTTTATAACAAGGGAAACGAAGGAAAGGCTTCCCGAAAGGAGAATGAATGGAGGGGGAAGAAGGACGCAACGGATTCCTGGTAATATCGCCTGGTTTTTGTTGTTAGAAAAACAAATAGGTAGGCGAATTGAGCACATTTATTAAGGCTCCAGCATTAAGTCAACGTCTCGGATAGACGCTATGACGCCACGCTAGGAACAATGTGCTTGTGGTCCTTATTTGGAGTCAGAGAACTTAATCTCTTTACTCGGGGATAGGACCATACGCGATTCTCAACGAGCGGGAGCGAGGAGAAGTTACAGGTGATCGAAATTAAGTGACATATGGAATTCCAATTTTAATTACATTTATTATAAATAAAAAGAATGAATATAAATTGAATATAAATTGAGCGAATTATATATATACAAGTTTTTAATAAGAGGCAATTTGTCATTCTTATAATTACAAGTACTATTCATATTTTTTATATAATACAATTGTATCGACTGTGTGTGTATATATGGGTATGTAATGATACATGTGTGAGCGCTCGGGTACAAAGGGATCACGGGATTTCCTGGAGTGAAACTGTGGAGCGGGGAAACATATTATAAAAGTGATGGACGGGAACTACGTAGGGATAGGTATCGTGTGAAAGGAAAACGAAAATTGGGTCATTGGGTGGATGTGTCTGGATATGGTCGCGGAAGGAGGTAAGGTTTACGCCATCGAGAGTTATTGTACAAGGGTCGTCAGGTAGCGGACCATAATGTTGGGGGAAGGATGTTAAGGAATTTATTAATTCCTCGAGGGATAGGCGACGAGGCCTGGGAGGAGGAACGGGGACGCTTTCCACAAATTCTACACTGGATGTAGAATTTGCGGGGGATGTCGGGCGTGGAGCGTCAAGTGTGGGGGAGAGGGAGCTTCGAGCGAGATATCCTCGAGTATCTCGATGCTCGACTCGGAGGGAGTGGGGGTTACGGGCCTGGGCCCCGCGGAAGGAGACAGTGTGGGTGAATATGAAGGAGACGGCCAGGAAGAGGGGGAAAAGGAAGAAGACGGAGAATGAGGCGGACTACTGCGTGGGGAAAAAGAGGGGGACGGAGAGCGAGGGGGACTATTCGCCGCAGAGCAAGAAGGAGACGGAGAACGGGGAGGACTATTTTCTGCTGGAACGTCGTTTGACGAGGAGGGGGTGCGTTGGGAGACCGGTGTTTCCGGCCAGACAAGGGTTATTACTGAAAAAGGTGAGAGGGGAAGCGACGGAGAGTGAGCGCGCGGCGGTGTGGGTGTACGCGGCGGTACGCTATCAGGCAGCGGGGGTGTCGGCGTACACGGCGGTATGCGAGCAGGCAGCGGGGATGTCGGCGTACGCGGCGGTACGCGAGCAGGCAGCGGGGATGTCGGCGTACGCGGCGGTACGCGAGCAGGCAGCGGGGGTGTCGGCGTACGCAGCGGTACGCGAGCAGGCAGCGGGGGTGTTGGCGTACGCGGCGGTACGTTCGGGTTTAGCTGGGCGAAATTGCAGCACTGTTCTGCTACCTCGACCTCCCTTATGAGGTCGGACAACAGGTCGGTAACAGCCCGACGAATGATGCGGTTCTGGCGATTCCGCTTGTGCTTGGCGGCGATCCGGGTTGTAGACCGCGGCAGGGACGCGCCGATTGATTGATCTGACACTACGGCCGAGGTCGATCGAGTTAATTATTATTTAGGCGCACCGGTAATCGGGGTGATGGGACGGAGAAGTAGTGGTTGGGAGTCGCGGATTCGAATCAAGAGCCCCCGATCCACATGGTCATCCAGTGAACCAAGATTTCGAGACTCGGTCGCGAAGAAGGAGAGTGAGTCGCGGATTCGAATCAAGAGCCCTCGATCCACCTGGTTACCCAGTAAACCAAGATTTCGAGACTCGGTCGCGAAGGAGGAGAGTGAGTCGCGGATTCGAATCAAGAGCCCTCGATCCACCTGGTTATCCAGTGAACCAAGATTTCGAGACTCGGTCGCGAACGAGGAGAGTAAGTCGCGGGTTCGAATCAAGAGCCCTCGATCCACCTGGTTATCCAGTGAACCAAGATTTCGAGACTCGGTCGCGAAGGAGGAGGGAAGTAGTGAGAATCGCGGATAACCGATCCGGGAAATTAATATACGCGAGACGGGCGGAAACGAATTTAAAAGAAATAGAATTAAAGACTCACTGGTGTTGGTTTTTGCTGAAGGTGAAGGCGAAGTTGCGGAGTCGCTCGGAAGGCTCGGAAGGTGGTGTACAGCGTCACGTTGGCTCACGGCACTGAATTTAACTAGCACTGAGCGAGAACAATTTAAAGGTCGCGGAGCGAGACTGCTGAGACTGTTGCTGACGGAGAAGTAATCGAGCCTAAGCCCGAAATCGTGGGTTTATATACAGGAAAATTGAAGGGTGGGAGTGTCGGATTTGTGTTTGCGGAGCGCTTTTCGTTTTTCCCAATATCGACGGGAAAGACGATCAGGCCATAGTTCTTAAATATTGACAATAGAATAGAGCGGAGTTTTCTGGGCCTTGGGCAATGAGTAAATAGGTTCGGCGCTCGAGCGTCCAGATAACCGTTTAGATGTTTCGGCATCAGACAATTTGTTTCGGTTTTTTATCTAAGATTGGCTGAGTTATGTTCTTCAAATATTGTCAATAGATGAAATAGAGCGGAGTTTTCTAGGCTTGGGCGATAATGTCAATAAATTTGGTGCCCGAGCGTCCAGATAACTGCGCTCGCGATGCATATCAGTGTCGCAACGGCGCATCTTAATCTACGTTGCGCAACCTTGCCCTTGTCGACAGTGTAACAACGTCTTTGACATTGATACATGGTTTATTATTTGAAGATCACATGTCTTCTATTTGCTTTTGAGGGAAATACTGTGTCTGCTCGAGTAGCTTAATCCCGCTGTCGACATGCGCCGGTTCTTTTCCTTAAAAGATAACGTTTCTCCCGAATGGAAGAAATCGTGGAGTCCGCAGGACGTAACAGTCACGTATCTTTAAGTTTAATGAAGCTTACAATTTTTCTGTGGTATGACTGCCATTGTTCCCTTAAAAACGTATTAATTAGATCAGTATATTTGTAAAACGAAATTGATGTCAATTTTGAGACATTTTCAGCCACCAATGGCTATCGAGAAAATATCGCATACAAGATAAAAACTTGTATGTGTTCACTTTGGCAATAGAAGAGTACAGACATAATTCTCTGGTCCTTTGTAGAATAGCTGACGTAAGCTGACGTAAAATGAGATACAGGAAAAAAAGTACCGGGACTTTTAAAATATTTCGATAGAAATAGGTTTTGAAAGGAAATGTTAAACATAAAAATTTTTATGAGTATCGAGAATGTTATGTTGTCAGCTGTAATGATAGTCATAATCGCCCACATAGCACATAATATAACAGTAATGTCGCAGAAATATGATTTCCCTATTACAATATTACAGTAAAATATAATATAAATATTGCAGGAATGTTTAAAAAATATCCTATTGAAAAATCTCACGTGATAACTAATGTGAGAACTCATGTGAAATCTCGTATTAAAACATCACATGAGTTATCACATGAGTTCTCATGTGACTTCTCATATGAAATATCACGTAACAAAATAATTAAAAGATATGTGAAAAGTTAATACAAAAGTTCTTGCCATAATTGCGCTTTTGCATTGTAAATCATAAAAAAATAAGCGAGCGATGATAACAATATTTAAATATTATTTTGAAAATAGTGTAATAAAGATGAAAAGCAAGAAATGGTGATTTGATTATATTAAAGGCAGATAGAACACATGAAAAATAATTACAGAAAGTATATTTTTGGACAATGAATCATTTATTCCAATAAAATAAAATGATTTGTTTTAAAAGTATATTAACACCTTAAATTGGATTTATAAAATATAAAAAATGTTTTTACAAAATATGTAATAACTAATAATTGTTTTGTAATATAATAAAATAAGGATAAACTTCCGAAAAACCCATATCTCCGATTATTTTGAAACTGTGTACTTATTGTATTTTTTATGCTGATTACAGATAGTGAAAATTGGCGCAAATTTGATTTTCATGGTGAAAACCATGAAAAACCCATAAAAATGATGATTTTTTATATTTATCTTAACAAATATTGAAAATTTTGAAAAATGTTTTAGATAAAAGTTGTAGATCTTATCAAAACACACATTTTATGTTGTATGCATTTTCACCGTATGAATAACATTTCTTGAGAAAATCGAGAATAAAGTTGCAAACCCATGTGGACCCTTCTACTAATTCCTTTAGTGGAACTACATAAAAATTAAATTGTTTTTATAAGATATTAGTTTATATAATCTGCTACAAGGAAAAGAAATGTTCTTCAATTAAATCTAAGAAATATGATAGTATTGTAAATCTATACCTCTTTTTGATCAGTAGACAATGCAGCTTCTTCTTCGTCTGGACGGAGGAGTTTCTACATACTCATTTACTAATGAATAATAAAAATATAAATGAAAATAAAATTACGTTAATTAAAGAAAATAAAAAATTGCTTCATTCTACAAAACTACATCACTTAATCTTTCATCATCATCATTATTGGTGTTACATCTTTGCGCTATAGATGATTGTGCAAACAATTGGTTTCCTGGATTTCTCTCGGGACTGTGATTATCAACAGTAGGAGAGTGCATTTGTAATATTTTCAAAATTTTCAATTACAACATTACACAATAATATACGTTAATTTTTTAAATAGTTATTTTACACATAATATTAAATTTATATTGTATGATGAAAGAAAATATATGATATTAAAAGATAAATTACTTAAGTCTTTACAAAATTATTTAATTTCTTACGTAACATTACGTGGCATCTGCTCATCGTATGCTCATCTGCTCATTTTATGCGGATTGTATTGATTATTATTTCGTTGGAGTTCTGGTGATGGTGTTAAGGATCTTAAAGCTCTTGTAGCTCTTCCGGGACTATCGTCAATGATACCAGGAGATGCAATTTCAGTATTTTTAGAGTCTTCAAGAAGAAAATTATGCAGTAAATAATATTAAAGTTTATCGTTGTATCTATTTACATGCTTGAATAAGTAATAATATAATATTTATTTATTTTCTTTACCTTGTTCATTTGATTCATCATTTTCACTTTCTGTAGAAACGTTATCACTTTAATCGCTATCGACCAATTGTCGTCTTCCTTTCAAAAATTTACTCAACTGTTTTCTTCCACTTTTTAATTTTGTTAGTTTCTTTAATTTGATTTGAATTTTCTGTAATTATTATTTCTATTATTGTTATTGTTATTGTTATTTATGTTATTGTTACTGTTATTTATTATTACTTATAAAATCAAAACTCAAAATCAAAAACTTGTAAAAGCAAAGTCAATAATCAAATCTTACAATAAGTACGAAAAAAAAATATAATCGTCTATACTTTACTTTATTTTTCTCGTGAATACCATAATCTTTTTTTGATTTTAAACGTAATTTCTCCAATGCATCACTGTGTCGTATTTTTTTAAATTTATGGCGTTCGCTTTTGCTTAATAAATCTTCTATATTGTCTGCAACATTAGATAGTTATTTATGATAAATTCATTTTCACAATAAAGAAAGAATCTTTTTTCAAAACTGAATGAATTATATGCAAACATTATTGTTTGCAAACATTGCTTCTTAAATAATTTTTTTTTGTTGTTCTCTATTCTTTCTATATACAACAATGCACTTTATGGTTTAATTGGAATAACAAACAATCAATCGTTACAAGAAATTTGTAAGTTATTTTTTAATGAAGCTTCAATATGCTATATAATGTAATATGTACTCAAATTAATATAAATTATTAATTTAATTGATTAATTTTTACATTAAAAGATGTTGTAAAACTTATTACAGTCCTTAAAACATTGATAACAATTTTGTAGAAATATCAAGACTCAAATTCAAAATCTTATTAACTTTCTATATTTTAAATAAAAAAAGATACAATAAAAATTATTTTCCAATAAACTTTTACTCCTGTTACTGAATACAAAGAAAAGATTAGGAAGAGAAAATAAATATTCCTTAAGAAATATAAGTGAAAAAAGTGGAAATTTAACATCTTTTTAATTACACAGGCCCACAAAAAAAGTACCGTTGGTGGAGACCTAGCTATTCTTATGTATTTTGGGTCGCTGAATACGAATTTGACGTCAAAATAGGACCATCCAGAGCAAATTTTCAATCTAGAGCGAATAAATGGGAGAAAAATTCCAACTTTTATTGATTCCAAGACCGCTGGCAAAACCTAGGTTTATTGAGTCGAGAAATATTTATCTGACGTCAAGAAATACTTTACAAATACTCTGGAATACTAATATGCCATTACAAAACTCATAAATCTTGATATCTCAATTGACGGACAAAATGGCAACAAACGTCATCTATTCCTTACACCTCTTGCATAACTTCTAGCGTGAACTCTAAGTGCTTCACATTACAAATAGAGGTTAAACCCAATAAAGGACCCCGCAGAATCCTTATGGGAATTGGCTTTCGGCTAATTTTTCTGAAAATTTAATATGTGGTTCTCAACACGTAGAACAAAAGTGTCAATGGCCCCAAGTCCGATCACGGGTAGTTTTCGAGATACAGCACCCCAAAGTTGGACTTTTCGTACCTTATTGCAGCGTAGTGCGGGTGCAGTCGATGTCGATGTACGATGCTGCTTATGATTAAGGGAGTGTACAGGTGCTTGGGTGTGTGTGCGTGCGTGCGTGCGTGCGTGCGTGCGTGCGTGCGTGCGTGCGTGCGTGCGTGCGTGCGTGCGTGCGTGCGTGCGTGCGTGCGTGCGCGTGCGTGCGTGCGCGTCGTGCGCGTGCGTGCGCGTGCGTGCGTGCGTGCGTGCGTGCGTGCGTGCGCGTGCGTGCGCGTGCGTGCGCGTGCGTGCGTGCGTGCGTGCGTGCGTGCGTGCGTGCGTGCGCGTGCGTGCGTGCGTGCGTGCGTGCGTGCGTGCGTGCGCGTGCGTGCGTGCGCGTGCGTGCGCGCGTGCGTGCGTGCGTGCGTGCGTGCGTGCGTGCGTGCGTGCGTGCGTGCGTGCGTGCGCGTGCGTGCGTGCGTGCGCGTGCGTGCGTGCGTGCGTGCGTGCGCGCGTGCGCGTGCGTGCGTGCGTGCGTGCGTGCGTGCGTGCGTGCGTGCGTGCGTGCGTGCGTGCGTGCGTGCGTGCGTGCGTGCGTGCGTGCGTGCGTGCGTGCGTGCGTGCGTGCGTGCGTGCGTGCGTGCGTGCGTGCGTGCGCGCGTGCGTGCGTGCGCGCGTGCGTGCGTGCGTGCGTGCGTGCGTGCGTGCGTGCGTGCGTGCGTGCGTGCGTGCGTGCGTGCGTGCGTGCGCGCGTGCGTGCGTGCGCGCGTGCGTGCGTGCGTGCGCGCGTGCGCGCGTGCGCGCGTGTGCGCGTGTGTGCGTGTGTGTGTGCGCGCGTGTGCGTTTGCGTGTGCGTGTGCGTGGGCGTCTGCGTCTGCGTGTACGTGTGTATGTGCGTGTGTGTGCGCGCATTATTCATCGATAATCTCAATATTTCGAGGATTATCTGGAAGTTCTCGGTCTGCGGCATCCAATGTAGTATTGAGCAATGACGTGTCAGGGTATTTGATGTTTCCCTGATGCAAAACCTAGGTACCATAAGACGCTGGCAACGTGTGCACATGTACCTAGAGTACGAGCTCCAGACTGACACGTACAATAATACCCATTAATTGGCTCATTAGCAGTGTCAGCGGCATTCTCATTATCCCTATTATCGATCTCGTATGAAATGAAGATCTGATGTCTTGTTGCATTACGAAATCTGGAATACAACCTAATTCTTAGAAAACCTGGCTCGTTGAAATGTTGATCAAGTTGAAATTCCTTATCATTATCCCTTAGTAGCTTATCTTGGATATATGAAGGTGCTAGATTTATCTGATAAATGCCCACAGTCAAATCTTTCAGGTAATTCAAATCAAGTATAGGGAAATCTGCCACGTCACGATAATTGAGCCGTCTCCATTGGCCATTTCTTAGTCGCAAGTTATCTACCTCTACTCGCTTGTACAACATTAGGAGTTGTCGATCTCTGTAGCATTTCTCTAGCAAGCTGAGCATCTGCACCTTGCATTTGGATAATAGGATGATATCTGTTCAGTATAGCTCCAGCTATGCGATAGAATCCATTAAGGTTTTTTGCTTGCTGCAGATTTATTGTTTGTGCTAAGAACTTGAAAACTGATCTCAAGTGGCCATTCCGTGCTTCGACTACCCAGCGATTTTTTGTGACGATACGTGAATCATTCGCATCTTGCGTTAGAAGTTACCTTTGTCCGTGTTCAAGCAGTGCAGGCATCTTGTGATCAATGCCTAAATGCTGGAGTAAGGGTATTGCATCACGATAACCTCTATCCACCAAAACGATGTCATCATTTTGAAACCAGCCTCGTAATGTTTCTGCATCTCTCTCGAACCCTTGACGGAGAATTTCGGCATCATTATTCCGAGCATCAGAGAAATAGGGACCAAAAATCGTTAAAATGTAACCATCGGGAGCTACAACTAAAGTTGGTTTAAGGAGATGTCGATTTTTGTGAACGGAATAGGATTGGCGCAATACCCGAAAATTGTTACTTTTATGTATATATATGCGTAGGTACTGTCAATCACAGCGACAGCTCTTGGTTCTTCGGGTTGAGGATTATACAGCTCATTTGCAAACTCCGTCACATGCTGCATAATAAACTCTTGCCTTGTTATTGATTCGGGTCCAATGTTAGTCGGGACGAATCTTTGTAATAAAGATGTCCTAACATAAGCCACAACAGAACTGACAGTTTGTCTACTAGGATAATCAAAAATAATTTTGAGAAAATCATCACTCAATCCCTGTCTTATCTTACACAAGAAGACCAACAAATCTTTTCTACTTACGTATCTTAGTTTTCCATTTTGAAGTACAGGATCACAATAAATAAAAAGTTCTTCAAACTGCTGTTTATTGATTGGTGCTATACACTGAAATTCCTCATCAGTTAAGTGATTTTTATCTATACTTTTTATTCTATTTGCACCCACGTTCCTCAGTTGCTGTAAAAAAACTTGCAACTGTGGACTCTTGATAACATAAGGTCTGTTGACGAAACGTAGTGCAGGTAATAATATTTTCGAAAAAAAACCATTTTCATCCAAATGATGTTCACAACTCCTCACATTATCCGGTATATAGATATTTGTTTCTATGAAGACCTGAACTCTGCATTGTATTGATAATCTTCGCACATTATTTTGAGCATTACAAATGATGCAAGTCTGAGATGCTGTTTGAGTCAAGACATTTAATCGTAGACAAGTAGGATCTGCCTCGATCATAGCCATTTCATCAATAATTGACCGATTACAGTTCATACACAACCTTGAATTATCATCAAGATGTAAAGGGGGATGGCCGAACTCATCACGCCTTGTGATAGCTATTTGGCGTTTATTTACGTTCTCATCACCATCCATACGTGCCAATTGATGAACATTGAACGGTCTATTACATGTATAACATAGCGGCCGTATTATGGCAGCCATTTTTTCACTAGAGGGTGATGACGGTGAAGTGAACAGAAACTTTTTTAAAGCAAACTATCAATAACAGATTTTTCTATTGGTATAATGAATCAATCTACATTCATCAGCGGTTTATATTTACCAGAAGAAGTTATTCGTACTTGAAGCGATATTACCTAAAAGTGACGCATGGGAAATGGATGATCTTCACTATGCGGGTGGTCCTTATATTCCGGCCCTGTCGACATTTGATCACGAGTTAGCCGCTGAGGCTGTGCGCCGCGTAGCGGCGACGCTTCGTACTGCGCGGCGGGCGCGCGCTGCGGCGCGCGATGTAGCGGCGTCGCGTGATACGGTGACGAGCTGCCACAGAACAATTGACAGTATAACACTGTATTAATACATTGTACGGCCGAAATATAAGGACCACCCGCACACCTTAATCATAAGCAGCATCGTACATCGACATCGACTGCACCCGCACTACGCTGCAATAAGGTACGAAAAGTCCAACTTTGGGGTGCTGTATCTCGAAAACTACCCGTGATCGGACCTTGGGGCCATTGACACTTTTGTTCTACGTGTTGAGAACTACCACATATTAAATTTTCAGAAAAATTAGCCGAAAGCCAATTCCCATAAGGATTCTGCGGGGTCCTTAGAGTACCCAATAAACCCAATAACCCGAGAAGTTACACCACAGACAAGCTAAGGTTGAACCCAATAACTCCCGAGGAGATACATCACAGACAAACTTTTAGACCAAGCAGTCATCAGACACAATAAACTGCCTATATATTATATCTCTACCGTTGCATCTATGAATATTTGAAAAAAATTCGGTTTATGTTCGTGTGCGCTTTCGCACTTTTTGTCTTCAAATGATCTGTGTAATGGATTCCTCTTACGCTTTTTTTTCGCCGGCATTTCTCTCTTCAATGTTCAACAAAAATCAGCCATCATATTGATGTCCCATCTTCCTTGGTACCGTCTTTTCATTTTTTTTTGATGGAATTGTTCACTTTGTTCTTCACTAAAGTCCCCAAAATTTTTGGGAAAGTAGTCAATGTGTGAATGGAGGAAATATTTTTTCAGATTCATGAGACAGCCTAATTTGCGGAAATTTTCTATTATATTAGCCACGATGTTTTTGTAGTTTTCGCTTTTCTTATTACCTAAAAATTTTTCTACAACTTCTTTGAAGCTAAGTCATGCTGCCTTCTCGATGTCAGTCATTTTACAAGGAACCTCATGATGTGGTACGATTTCAATGAAACTCATTGTATTGATAGGTATTCATGTCAAACATAGGGTAAAAGGATATCACGCGCTTCTCAAGCATTCGCAAAAAAATCGAGATTAAAAATCTCGACTCGTATATAAGCTAGTGCAATAGATCGTTTTATCGAAGCGTTCGTAGCGCTGCGGCAGCGCGCCAGACTCGTAACGTGTTGAAGTTATATTGGTTGGTTGCGGGTTCGAATCTCGACGAATAATTATTTTCAATTTTTTTTAAATACAACTTTTTTAAATAATATATAAGTACACAAAATAAAAGTGCATCACGTATTATATTTTATTTATTGTATATTGTATAAAAAATTTATTTTTCTTTGCCTAAAAAATTCGTTTGTCGAATAATTTATGGTAAAAATAAAAATATATAAATTATTGATAGTGTATCTGAACAGTAATAACAGCAAATCAGTGTTATAAATAAATATGAAACAAATAAATAAATGTAAAATGAATAATTTATACATTATGTATTATAATATAATATATAATAATACATTATTATTATGTATTATATATTATATATTACATATTATATTATGTATCGTATATTATATTTATATACTTATATATGATCAAAACTTGCTTATTAACATTAGTAGAGTAGTAAGGAGGGTTCTAACCTATGGTCCTCCGAGGAGGGAGCGGGACGCGGGGGTCCCCGAGGGCGAGGGGTATGACGTTACGCGGGAGGGATATGTTGTTTTGAAGGTCCATATCAGCAGTTAAATGCTTTACCCTGATAATAATTTTGGTCCTATCGATAAAAATATTTTAAGTATGAAAATCTTTTGAGTTTCCAATAAGCGCTAATGTTGTTTTGAAGGTCATTATCAACAATTTTACGATGATAAACTTTGTCTTATCGATAAAAATGTTTTAGTGTAAAAATCTTTTGTAAGAAATTTTTTTTTATAGGCCCCGATATTTGGCAGCTAATAGTGCCATTCTTCATAAAATCGTTTTTCTCAACGTCAATGTTAAAACAATTCCATATGTTATTGACGGTTTTCAAAACACAATGTTTTGGTTGATAGCAGGGTGTTTTTTTCTGAAAAATTATCCATTCCTCTTTTTTTTATCAGTGCCGATCTCAGACTGCTAGTGTAATAAACAGACTTAAGTGGTTTTGAAAATGATGCTCCAGTTAGAGAGAAAATATATAATTGGTCAGAAAGCGCGCAAGAGGTTTTTGGAAGTTGCGACGAATCTCTGTGCTGTGAGTAATGGCTAATGTCAATAATTTGAATGACGATGAATTAATGGACATTGAATTAGTGGACGAAGTGTTTGACGATAGTGATTATATTAGCAACAGTGGAAATCAAGAGGATCCGCGTGAGAACATTGAGAATCCGCGGGAGAACATTGAGGATCTGGATGAGAACATTGAGGATCCGGATGAGAATATTGAGGATCCACGTGAGAGTCTTGTGAACAAAATAGTGCTCGCATCGAAAATACTCACGTAGAAACTAACAGTGCGGTATATTTTATACTATATTATAGGCAACAGTTATGTGGCATGTTCAGCGTGTATGCTCAATATTATAAACCCAGATAATGAGGATAATGATGAACTGATGTCCGTTACTCGCAAACATGTCACCTTACCATATGATGCTATAGATGGCAAGTATTGCTAAGGTTGTAGAGATCCAGTGTTTATGATATTTAAGTGCAACATGTGCCCATTGTGTGTACAATAAAAACATTCATAAGTAAGGAAATTATGGAAAATACCCTTTACGAGTATTCTACATGCGATGATGATAGAGACGATTTGGATGAGATTAACGATATTCTCGAAGGAAGAGATCTACCGAGTGAAATATCAACGCCAGCAAAACTAATTTCGAAGATGCAATTTTTACGCGATCGACAACTTGGCATACGCGGAACCAGTGGTCGCGTATGTTCATGAAACAGGGAGTTGAAATCGGCAGTGTTGCCTCTTGTTAACTAGTCATATACCGCAAAGCGGAGAGTGCTTATACGGGAGCTGAATAAAATCTGTGATGCATCGCACTATAAAGAAGCGGATGATGATGCGAAAGATAGATAGATTTGTAGGGTAGAATGTAAACTTAGTTATTAAGAGATTTATTTTAGTTTCGATGTTTCTTTACGTTCAGTATATTCTAATTAGATCAAATGGCGCGCTTTAGTTTTATGAGAGTTAAGTTTTGACTATTGGCGACACCGAGGAGAACAGAGCGGCAAGGCGGCGTGAGAGAGAGAGATTGAGTTATTGAAGGAAATCGACACGAGAAGGACGTGTACGAAGATCTCAAATTGTATTCCTCCTGTATTTCACAT